>JAQZBX010022628.1:0-31420 GCA_029593785.1 Cabassous unicinctus | reverse complement strand
TAAAAAAAAAAAAAAAATCAATGCTTGCTCATGGGCATCATGTCCAGTAGCTTACCAGATTTTGACAGCAGGGCCAATTATAACTACAGGCATAATGACCTGGGCTACTGCTGTCCCTGACACACCTATACCCTGCAAAGGACAAACACATAACATTCTCCTTCCTTTTCCAGAAGACCTACTCACAGGGTCAGTGTTTATTCATTGCCTCTGGCAGTGGAAAATTCCACCTAGTTGGTTGGGGTTTTGGAGCTCCTGGAGAAAAGTGTTAGAGCAGGCTATCACTATAAGCCCCTGGGTCTTCCTCTCCTTACCTACACATAGTCACAGTACAAACACAGGGCACCCTCTCACTAAAGGCATCATCATCATGATGTGGGGCATTACTTGTATAGCTCCCTTTCTCAATGCCATGCTTACTTACCCTGCAGGTGGTCAGTGGGTTTGGTAATGTAAGTCAAGTAGAAAATCTCAAGGGGCAACTGTTCTCAGTCAAACTGATGTGATTACATGTATTCTTTCAGATAGTCAAGATTTGCCTATAATCATCCTGCTTAAACATCTCACTTTTTGTTCCTAGTTTTCTTAGCTTTGCTTTTGCAAATACTTTCTTGGATTGGGCAGACATCTTTGCTGCTTGTTTTAGTTTACTAAAAGCTTCTGGGAACAATATGTCAGAAATGGGTTAGCTTTTATAATGGGAACTTATTAGGTTAAAAGCTTACAGTTCTGAGGCTGTGAAAATGCCCAAATCAAGGCATCATCAGAGATGGTGTCTGTATTAGTCAGGCAAAGGGGTGCTAATGCGAAATACCAGGGATTGGTTGTTCTTTATAAAGGGTATTTATTTGGGGTAGAAGTCCACAGTTACCAGGCCATAAAGCATAAGTTTCTTCCCTCACCAAAGTCCATTGCCACATGTTGGAGCAAGACAGCTGCCAACGTTTGCCAGGGTTCAGGCTTCTTGTGTTCCTCTCTTCACGGGACTGAGTTTCTCTCCGGGCTCAGTGCCTCTGGTTCCTCCACAAGGTCAGCTGTAGACTATTAGGCTCTCTAGACTTTGCTTCTCTCCACAAGGCCAGCTGTGAACTCTCAGGCGAATGGCTTGTCTCTATCCTGGGGCCTTCTCTCCAACATCAAAGCTCCAACATCAAAACTGCTTCAACTCTGTCCTTGCCATGCCTTTTATATTTGATTCCCCCACCCACCAAGGAGTGGGGCTCAACACCCTACTGATGTGGCCCAGTTAATGCCCTAATCATAACTTAATCATGCCCAGATTAGCAGACCAGTTTACAAGCATGATCCAATATCTATTTTTGGAATTCATAATTACATCAAACTGCCCAATGGCTACAGTGTCTCCCCAAAGGCTGGCTGTGGGCAATCCGGGACTCCTGCCATATGGCAATACACAATGTTGGCTCTCTGGTCTGGGTCTCTGCCTTCTCCTCCAGGCTTACTTTTTCCCCGAGCTCAGCTGTGGGTTATCAGGCATATGGCTTCACTTCTCTTTCCTTCAGGCCTCATCTCTTTCAGCCTCTGGGGGCCTCTTTTCATGCTTCTGTTCTCCACTGATTCTAGCCTCCAGCTCCAGAACCTCCCTCCGAGTCTTCTCAGGGTTTCTCTGTTTCTGCCACTCTCCTCTCTGTGTCTCTGCATGTTTCACCCATTTAAAAGTACTCATGCAAGAGGACCAAGAACCACTCTGGGTCATGCCTCACTGAAGTAATCCAATCAAAGCTCCCCCCCCCCCAACTGAATGTAATCCAATCAAAATGTCCCTCTCCCACAGGAATGGATTAGCTTTAATAATGTGACCTTCTGGGATCCACCCAACTTCAAATTTTCACACTGCTGTTTATGACCATTCAAATTGCTGGATAGCAATTTGAGAACTACCCACCACAGCTGCAGATGGAACACCTTGGACACTGCACCCTGTGACCCTTGATTGGGCTGCTTTGGCACCCTGAAACCTAGAAGCATCATCAATGACTCTGGCTTAATAGGGGTTATTGGGACCTTCCTCTCACACTAGTTTCTCTTATTGGAACTGAACCTGAGTAGATATCATAACCAAAATAAGAGAATGAAGTATTACTAGCACCCTTATCAGACTTACTATTGGATATTTGGTTTGAGATGGTCTGGGGTGACTATATGCTGAACAAGGAAAACTAAGCCTTCCTGCACCCCTATGCATAAAAATATTCAACTGTATCAATAGCCCCATAGGGCTTTTGTAATATTGCCTGTATGCTAACAGCCCAAGATTATTGGGGCTACTAGAAAAATTCAATAATGAAAAGAGTGTACTTGGTCTCCACTGGTAGGCAATGGTTATGTGGTTATCACCTTTGACCTTACCAACCCTATAATTAGACTGGCTGATGTAAATAGGAAGTAGCCATTTTACCTGGCACCATCCGCACCACAGTCCAGCATGTTCCCCACAACCTGTCTGTGATTAAACATTGATTATGCCTAGTTAGATCTATACCATGGTGGTTATAACTTCTTGCCATTTTTAGGCCCCAAAGAGGTGTCATTACAGTAGAAAATCAAGTGCAAACCCGTGTTTGCCACCTAGCCAGAGCCCTCAAAGACAGTGGACAAGCTATCTAACTCCTCTCAGGTGAAACCCAACAAATTCACAAAGTCATATACAAAATCACAAGGTATTAGACAGTCTAACCGCTGCACAGGGAGGTAACTGTGCCCTTATTAAAACAGAATGCTGTGTATATATCCCAGATCAGCCAAAAACAAATCACTCAATGACATGTCAGACAAGTAAAAGCTATTGATTCTTTAACCCACAATCCTTTCCTTGAATGGCTAAGGACCCTTCCTACTGCTTGGTGTATCAGTCTGCCAAAGGGGTGCAAATGCAAAGTACCAGAAATGTGTTTTCTCTTATAAAGAGCATTTATTTTGGATAAAAGCTTACAGTCCCAAGGCCACAGAAAGTCCAACTCAAGGTACCATAAGAGGTCCTTTCTCAACAAAGTCATTTGCCACATGTTGAAGCAAGACGGCGAGTGATCTCTGCCGGGTTTCTGCCTTCGCCTCTGGGCTTCCTCTTCCTCTGAAGCTTCATGGGCCTAGCTTCTGTAAGCTGGCATAGGCTTATCTCTCAGGGCTTCCTATATCAGTCTTGGCTCTCATCCCAAGGTCAGCTGTAAACTATCAGGCAAATGGTCCATCTCTCTCTGGGGCTTTAGCTGTTTGAGCCTTCTCCTTTCTGTCACACGGAAGAATGAAAAATGACAAAGTTCTCTCCTCTGGTGTATTCTTGAGTGAGTGTCCATTTATATCAGGCCCACCAAGGGGACAGGGGCTCAACCTGAGCCATGTCTTACTGCTGTGGTTCAACCAAAGCCATAATCTTTTTTTCCTTTTACTATTTATTTATTTATTATATATTTTAAAAGATGCTTAGATTACATAAATGTTTCACAAAAATTACAGGGATTCCCATGTTCCCCACCTCCCACACCTCCCATAACCTCCCACATAAACATTTTTCATTAGTATGGCACATCACCTGCAATGGATATACACATCCTGGGGTTTTGCCGCTAAGCATGGACCATAGTTCACATTGTAGTCCACACTCTCTCCCACACAGTTCTGCATGTTATATGATGATGTAAAATGGCCTATATCTGTCATTGTAATGTCACTCAGGATAATTCTCAAGTCCCGAAAAAGCCCCTGTATTGCAACTGCTTTTCCCTCTTCCTGCCCCAAAAGCGTCCAGTGGCCACTGGCTCCACCTCAATGTTGTAATTTCTTCCATTGCTTGAATCACAATATGTCTACAACAGAATAACAGTAAGTCCACTCTAGTCCTTAGCTCTTCCCCCAATCCTGAGGAGTCTGGGATGGTGATGTCCACTCCACCTCCAAGTGAGAGGGGGCTTATATCCCATGGATAAGATGGATGGGATTGTCCTGCCTGCAGCTTCAGACTCTCTCCATTCCCTGGGATGGCCATTGTCCATCATCATCTCCTTGCCAGGTGACTTGGGCGAGTCCATTGAGCTGTAGAGTAGGTGTTGCAGCTCCACCAAGATTCCAGGCACAGCTGGCACATGGGCAGGCCAAAGGCTCCAGTCTCTGGAAGTACACCTACAAACTTCAGCACCACATATAGGTTTGAATAGAAGGGACTGATGGACCATGTGCAGGGAGGACTTATTTGAGTCCAACTCTGTCACTCTCAGGAGCACAGATTCCAAAGTATAACCCACTGATAAGGCATCAATCTCTGGAGCTATCCCCCTTATATAGGACCTGGGTGTCTCCAGAGCCCTCAGGAGCCCCTCTGTGTGGGGTGATATCCACTTTGGTGTTCTATGAGATCCTACTGAGGTGTGCATAAGCATTACCTCTGGGATGACCTCCTGACTCTCTTTGAAGTCTCTTAGCCACATGAACTCATTTGTCTTTACCTTTCCCCTCTTTTATTCAAGGTCTTTTTCCAGTTGTATTGCCAGTTGGCACTTGGTATTAATCCCTCGTTGCCAGGGAGGCTCATCCCTGGGAATCATGTCCCACGCTGGAGGGGAAGGTAATGCATTCATATGCTGAGTTTCAAAGCCATAATCTTAACAGGTAATCTAATCAAAGACTCTTCACCTGAATTTAACAAGCAAAGGGTATCACACCCAGAGGAATAGATTAGTTTACAAACATTATCGTTTTCTTTTTGGGGATTCATAAAATAATCTCAAACTGCCACACTTGGCAATATGCATTTATAGGAATTTTGGCTACATTAAGTATCATTTTATGTAGTTGTACCCTACATTACTGCTGCAGAATGCTAATGCAATGCACCTCTGTAAACTTAACTTTAGGATACTCATGGAAGAATGGTGGATGAGATTGTAAAGGTCATCAAGGTTTGCAGAGGTGGAGTGTAGGGTAAATAGTCATGCTGGTACAAACCTTGTCTCCCATGCTTGTTACTTATTTCTCCTTCCTTCCCATGGGAATGATGGACTGCCTAAGCCATCATCAATCTCCTAGGAACAGGGAGTATTCAAGGCTCAGAGTGTGACCAGTATACAAAATTAATAGTGCTCGTTGAAACTCAGTCTTGTGACTATTGAGATAAGGATCTTTGTGTACAAACCATGAGGTAGACTTCTGAAAGAATGAATATACATTTCTTCAGATACCTCCCAAGTCTTAACTTTGCTTTCCCTTTGGGTAGGTGACTTCTTTGTTTTTTGCCCATATATACTACTGTTAAACCTCCCTTGTTAGTGGAGATCTGCTTGGGTCCAATTGCTGACTTGGACCAAGTCTCCATTAGCAACCTTCCTGCAACAAATAAGTGTATGAACACCTGTGTCTCCTGGAAGTAATCTCCGGGCTTCTCAGCAGGGGTGCTGAGGTCCAGACACAATGACCTTGCAGCTGAGTGCAACAATAAGGGACCCAGAATAGCCAAAACAAACCTGAAAAAGAAGATTTTCTTTCTCCAAATGTGAATTTGGAGAATTCACATTTCTGATTTCAAAACTTGTCACAAACCTATTGCAATCAAGACAATGTGTTAGTGGCATAAGGATAGACATACTGATAAATGGAATAGAATTAAGAATCTGGAAATAAATCCTTACATTTACAGACAATTGAATTTGATAAAACAATTAAATGCATTATGAATAGTGCTTTCAACAAATATTGTTGGGACTACTGGATATCTACATGCAAAAGAATTGAATTGGACTGTAACTCATACCATATAGAAAAATTAATTCAAATGTATCATAGGCAAAAATATAAGAGGTAAACTATAAAACTCTTAGAAGAACACATAAGATAAATATTTGGGATCTTGTGTTAGACAATGGTTTCTTAGATATAACACCCAAAGCACAAACAAAAAAGAAGAAAATCATAATATTGGACTTCATCAAATTAAAAACTTTAGTGCTACAAAGGACACTATCAATAAATTGAAAAGATATCCCACAGAAGGAAAGAAAATGATTCTAAATCATATATATGAGAAGGGTCTAGTATTTTTAATATTAACTATTACAACTTAACATTAAAAAGATAAATAACACAATTCAAAAATGGGCAAAGGACTTGAATAGACATATTTTTTTC
Organism: Cabassous unicinctus; assembly: GCA_029593785.1. Taxonomy (NCBI): domain Eukaryota; kingdom Metazoa; phylum Chordata; class Mammalia; order Cingulata; family Chlamyphoridae; genus Cabassous; species Cabassous unicinctus. Next base: position 25,285 of record JAQZBX010022628.1, on the reverse strand, counting down.
TGCAAAGAAGACAGGCAAATCGTCAACAAGACCATGAAAATAAGCTCAATATCATTAGCTGTTAGGGAAATGCAGATCAAAACCACAAATAGATACCACTTCACATACACTAGGATGCTAAAATAAAAATTATAGGCAATAAATGTCAGCAATGATGTGGAAAAATGAGAACCCTCATTCATTGCTGATGAGATCGTAAAATGGTGTGGCCACTTTGTAAAACAGATTTTCAGTTCTTCATAATGAAAAACATGGAGTTATAATATGAATCAGCAACTGAACTCTTAGGTGCAGACTCAAGAGAAATGAAAACACAAAAACTTGTCAATGAATACTCTTAGCAGCAATTCATAATAACCAAAATATAGAAAAAACCCAAATGACCATCAACTAATGAATGAACAAGATACAGTATATCTATAAAATGGAATATAATTTGCCAATAAAAATGAATGAAATCCTGATATAAGCTACAACATTGGTAAACCTTGAAAGCATTATACTAAGTAAAAGTCAGTCACAAAAACCATATATCATATGATTTAATTTATATGAAATTCCCAGAGTAGGCAAACCATAGAGACAGAAGGTAGATTAGTATTTGCCAAGGAATGAAAGAAAAGGAGGAATTGGGATTGGATGCTAATAGATGTGGGATTTCTTTATGGGGTAATGAAAATGTTCTAAAATTAAATAGTGGTGATTGTTTCACGATTCTGGGGATATACTAAAAACCACTGGATTGTATATTTTAAAGGGTAAATTTTATAGTATGTAAATTATATCTCAATAAATCTATTATAAAAAGCAAGGAGTAGATGGTTGATGGTTTAATTGTTAGATTAGGATCTGACACATTTCCTCTTGGATCTTAATTTCTTCATATTCCTCTAATATAAACATGAAGCTTACTCACAGATCCTTTTTCCAAATGTATCTGGTCTTTGAAGCTTCAAGATTAACTACAGACTTCCTTCGTCTTACTTACCCATATTAAATTGCTTCAAAGACAATTTCCTTTTCACAAACATCTCTTTTTGTTTTCTCACTCTATTTAGTTCAGTTCAATTATTATTTTAGTAAATATAGAATGATAGCTTGTTATATACTGGCCATCTGACCAGTGCTGAAGATATAACATGGAAAGTATAATGTTGAGCTTCTCTGGATGCACACAACAGACAACATTTTCATTCCTCTTGAGAAATAATAACAAAATAACAATAGGATCAGTAGTAGTAGTAGTAGTAGTAGTAATAGTAGTAGTAAAAAAAAGTGAAATTCTTATAAGGTGTGTTTCAAATAAACCAAAGACAGGAAGGTAGAGGAAAGTTGAAAATGGATCAGAATGAAGAAATAGAAATGTGTCAGGAAATTTCTTTTTCTTATCTCAGTTCATTTTGTTTTCCTCATGAGATATAACATACCTACAGAAAAGTGCATAAATGTATGTGTGAGATTAAAGAACAATTTTGAGTAACTACCACACAAACAGGAGTAGGTCTTTGCCAACACCTCAGGAGCATGCCATGTGCCATCCCTTTTCTCCCCTCTAGAGGAAACTATTATCCTAATTTTTGATAATCATTTGCATTCCTTTAGAGTTTTATTCTACATGGCATTTTTAAACACATATGTGGAATTATACTGTAAGGGTTATTTTTGTCTTGCTTTTTTATTCAACATAATATTTGTGAAATTAATCCATGTTTTAGTTTGTAGCTTTAGTTTGTTCATTTTTTTAGCTCTATATTCTTCCATTGAATTACTATATTAAAATTTATTTATTATATTCTTTTGTTGGTGGACATATTACAACCTGTAACTATTAAAAACAAGGCCATTATGAATATTCTTTATATATCTACCTTAGTCTTAGCCCACATCAGCACAAATTTCTTTAGGAAAGTTAGAATAATTGCTTGGGTCATAACACAAGCCATTTTACTAGAAATTTTACTAGAAAATTTCCAAATATTTTCCAAAATGCTCATACTGTTCTACACTCCCATCAGTAGTGTGTGAGATTTTAATGCTCTGTATCATTGCCAGTTGGATAGGTGCATGATGGTATCTCATGGTGGTTTCAATTTGCATTTTCTTAATTACAAATGAAATTTATCATTTGAAATGTTTATTGACCAACTATATTTCTTATTTTGTGTGGTTCCTATTAAAATTTTGGCTTATTTTTCTGTTAAATTAATTCTTTTTTTCTTTTGTGGATCTGTAAGCATTCTTAATATACTGTGGATATTAGAACGGGTTGTGTATATATATTGTGAGTATCTGGCACCATACTGTAGCTTGTCTTTTCACTCTCTTTATCTTATCTTTTAATGAATAGAAGTTTGCAGATTTAATATAGTTTTATATCTCTAGCTAATTGTCTGTCTATCTATCTATCTATCTATCTATCTATCTATCTATCTATCTATCTATCCTTTTCTTTTATGGTTAGAGTGTTCATGTCTTTTTAAAGAATTCTTTGATGTTCCAAAGTAATGAATACATTCTCCTATATTTTCTAAAATCTTTATAGTTTTGTCTCTCACATTTTAATCTTTAATTCAGCTGAAATTGATTTGTGTGTATGATGTGAAGTAGAGGACACATTTTATTTTTTTCTACATGGACAACTATGGCAGTTTAAAGCTGGGTGGACCCCAGAAGATATGTCCTTAGAGCTAATCTACTCCTGTGCATGTAAACCTATCATAGATGGGACCTTTTGATTAAGGATTATGTCTTAATCCTCTTACTAGAGTCCTTTATAAATGGGAGAAACATGCAGAAACACACAGAGAAACAGTCACAGAAATGAAGAGAAGGAACCTAGGAGCTCAGAAAGGAAGCTGGGAGAGAAAAAAGCCACAGATGGAACAGCCAAAAGCAGAACTAGCAATGAGTTCTGGAGGAGAGGGGAAAGATGAGTGAATTGGCATTTGTATCCTGCCATGTGCTTGATCACCCATAGCTGAGCTCTAGGGAAAGCGGGCCTGAAGGAGAAGGCAGAGACTGGCAAAGCCACCATTATACCCTGCCCCATGTGCCTGATCACCCATAGCTGAACTCAGACAGAAAGCATCTTTAGATGATGCTACCAAGTCCTGATCACCCGCAGCTGCAATTTGATGAGACAGCATCTCTTGATGATGCCTTGATTTGGACACTTTCATAGCCTCAGAACTGTAAGCTTTTAGTCTAATAAATTCCCATTATAAAAGCCAACCCATTTCTGGTATATTACTCCCAGCAGCCTTTAGCAAACTAAAACAACAACCAATTTTCAAAGTCATGTGTTCTGTGAACTGCAGTGTCACCTATGTTGTAAATGTATGTCGATTCATATGAGGGTTTGTTTTTTATAGCTCTTATGTTCCTCAGTTCTATCTAATTATCCCTACCTTAATTACTATAGTTTTAAAAATATGTTTTTGTATTTGATAGGGTAAATTTTCTCAATTGTTCTTTAAGAGTGATTTAGATTTTTTAAATCTGTGTGTGTATGCATGCTCATGTGCATCTTAGCAGGTCAGGTTCAAGAAAAAAAGTTCAGGATTTATTTGCAATTGCAATGAATCCACAGATAAATTTGGGTAAAACTGACATCTTTACACAAATCTTCCAATTCATGAACATGGTATATCTCTCCATTTATTTAGGTCTTTTAAAATGCCACTTAATATTTTATAATTTTCTTCATAGAGTTCTTGAACATCTTTGGTTAGATATTTTCTTAGGCACTTCATTTTTTATACTATTCTAAGTGGTATCTTTTCTTTTTGCTTTCATTTTCTAACCCTTATGCCTTATACAGAACAATTTATTTTAACATATTATTTGTGTATGCAGCAACTTGCCAAAATTTCCTATTGATTCTAATAGGAAATATCTATCATCTATCTTTATTTCTGTCTAATCTTCTCCTATCTAGACTATCTATTGTCTATCTGTATTGTGTATAATATCATCTGGAAATAACTACAGTATTGTTTATTTTCCCAAACCTTTATAGCTTATATTTATTTTACTTGCTTTATTGCATTGTGTCCAAAAATGATAAATAACCTTGATCATAGTAGATATCCCTGTGTTTTCCTAATCTCAAAAAAGAAAGATATGAAGATTTCTCTAAGTACATTGTTGCTATAGGTTTTTTAGATATCTTATATCAAATTAAAGAACTATTTTCTCAGTATGCTAAAATATTTTAAAATTATGAATGTATATTCTAGCAGAGCTTTTTGTGCACTTAATAATATGAACATAGTTTTTTGTAATCTTTTAGTATAGCCAATGACATTGACTGATATTCTAATATTACATCTACCTTGCAGTCTGGAGATAAACACAACTTGACGTTTTTGTATTATGCTTTCTATGTGTTGCTGAATTTGATTTCCTAAATTTTGTTCAGGATTTTAACATCTATGTAAGTGAGTGATTGGACTTTAATGTAACTTTCTTTTCTTGTAACAGCTTAGCCTGCATGTAGCACACTGAACTTATCTAAAATATCTCCCACTCCACATGCTCTCCTAGAACAAGGGTTCTTAACTTTAGTTATTCTACAGACCCCTTTGCCAGTCAGGTGAAAACCACTGAACCCTTCTCAGAATGTAGCAGCCTATAGTTTTATGTCACTCAACTAGCGTTGGATCTAACAACTACCGTAATTTCAAAGTATGAGTGAGCATAAGCGTTTTTTGAAATATGCAACAACTGTAATGTAATATGAAATGAATACTACTGTAAATTATTGCATACATTCATAAATAAGGGAAATGCTAGATTTCAGTTAGAGGTCAGAGAAAACAAAGATAAGTTGATTTTTTTCAATTCAATCTCACGGACCCCCTGAAATCTTAACCCCTGGTTAAGAACCCCTGATTTAGTCAATACTTCATCTTCAAAGGTGTGAGTCCTAGCTCCATGATTCCTTCCTCCAGATCTCTTCCTGTTCTTGCAGTTAATGTTTTGGTGGTATTTCAGTACACTTTTTTTGCTTTCTCAACTCTCAAACACCTGTTTAGCTAAAAACTCTCTATTGAGTACCTGGAATGGTTTCTAATTTCCTGATCAGCCATACTTGGTACACCATATTACTTTAATCCTTTGGAATTTGTTGAAAAAACACTTTATGGCTCAGACTATGGTTAATTTTATGCAAATTTTGTATATTCTTGAATTCCATACCTTCAATTTTGTTAATTATGCTATTAAAATCTCTCTGTATTTACTAATATTTTTGGCTCCTTGTCCTATTAATTACAGAGAGAATTTTTTGTAACCATACCTTGCTGTTTGTGCATTTATCTATATCCTCTTACAGTCTTATTAATTCTTGTTTCTCATATTCTGTGGTCATGTTATTAGGAACATACAAATATTAAAATTTTTATAACTTCTAAGTTGCATTGAAAATTTTAAATTAAAAAAGCCATTGTCTTTCTCAGGTAATGCTTATTTTTGCCTAAAACCTATTTTCCATCTGATACCAGATAAATAATATATATTTATTTGGCCTATTTAGTATTATTTTATGATATCATACTCTGAATAGTTTTATGTATCTTCTTTATTGCAAAATTATGGTGTTATGTATAGTTGAAACTTTTTTCATTTTTATTGTTATTTACTATTCTGCTGCATGATTATATTACAACTTAGTAATGCAATCTGTGATGATAGTGTTTGATAGTTTTTTACTATTGCTAACAAAACTTCTATGAACATTCTTGAACATGTATTTTGGTTCAATGTGCAGGAGTTTCTTGAGGGCATATACTTTGGGTGTAATTGTAGTATCATAATATTTGCACATCTTTACTTTTACTACACAATGCTAAAGCACAGCATACCAATTTATACTCCTACCAGAAGTATAGGCATTTCTTTTTTCAAATCCCTGCTGACATTTTTTATGGTCCTTTTCTGTACACCATATACAAGCCTACTGAACACACTCTCATATTTTTTATCTGCCTAATCCCTGAAATCTTCCTTGGAGAATTTAGCATCCATGTTATTTTTTCTATATATTATTAATTCAGAGCTCCTTGGCCTTCTCATATTTAGTACCTTCCTCTTTAACACAGGTCATCCATTTACTAGTCATACTTTGAATATCATCGCTACTCACAATTTCTCCACCTCATATCTCTGAACACTCAAAAGTCTTTTTTCATCATGGCTGCTGGAATTTGGAGAGAGGGGTGTGCTAATTAAGCATATGCTGTTTCCATTCAAGGTCTGAGCAGTTGAGAAATATATGAAAGCAACAGACTGATGAAGCTTTGTTACTGTTGGTGCTAGAATTGGAGAATGTATCTTTGGCTACTTGCTTAGACACAATGGGATTCCTATTCCTTTTCCTCGTGAATTAAAACCCATCCACCAAGAAATGAAGGCTTTCCATGTTGAGAAAAGAATTCCTGCTTCTTAATAACAGATTGTCCCAAAGGAGAAAGCCTAGAAGGACTGAGCCACAAAGGCTTGATTCCTAATCTCACTTTTAGCAAATTGCTTCCCCATCCTTTATGAGAGGAAAGAAAAGTGTTTCTTCTAGAGAAGTAGATGTGGCTCAAGTGATTGGGTTCCCACCTACCAAACGGGAGGTCCATGGTTCAGTTTCCCGTGCCTCCTAAAGAAGACAGCGAGCTGGTGCAACAGGCAGGTGTAGCAAGCTGGCACAACAAGATGATGGAACAAGAGACACAAGAAGAAAAACATAATGAGAGATACAACAAAGCAGGGAACAGAGGTGGCTTAAGTGATTAAGCGCCTCCCTCCCACTCGGAAACAAAGATGAACAGACACAGTAAGTGCAAACAACATGGGTGTGGGGAGAGATAAATAAAATAAAACTTAAAAAAAAAAAAAGTGTTTCTTCTATAATTCCCTCTCTCTGAAATGTTACCTCCCTTCCTGGGAAACTTGAGAGATAAACTTGCCCTTTAACAATAACTTGTTTTTATTTTTATCTTTCACTTCCTCACTTGCACTTGGTCACTATTACAGAACCCATTCTTCATCTGCATGTAATCACAATCCTTTGCCCATTCCCTTTTTTCCCCCAAAGTCATCTTGTCTCTGCTGGCCTCACTTTGTATTCCAACCATGCTGTACTTCATGGTTATTCAGTTTAATGATCCTCTGATATAACCCAAGAATTTTTGTCCCTTGACTACTTCTATTCCTATGTTCCCAATCTCTACCTCTGTGTCATCCTTGGCCTTTGCTTTTTTTCCATTCTCCACTATTGAGTTTCTAAGCATTTTTTAAGAAAGTAATACATTTACTAATTATAAATTTAGGATATCTTATTTTATGTGTTCTCATCATTATTTAACAATAATTTAATTTGCACAATTACTATTTGCAGCATTCATTAGATAATCTGTTTTCATAGTCTATTTTCCATCTTACCACTATCACTCCTAGCAGATGACCTCTCTGTCACCTAAATAACTACAGCACTGTAGTTATTTTTCTTTTTTCTCATTTTGTCTTGTATCATAGTCATTTTTAGTTCTGCCTTCTCTTTTCTACTAGATTATAATTCTCTTTTTGATACAAACATTTTTGTGTCCTATTTTGTGCTCCCTATTGCTTAACATGGTACTTGGCCCATAGAATTTTTTAAAATGAAAGACAGAATGAGAAAACAGTCCCTGAACCTCTGGGGTTTTATGAACAATATTGAGAAGTAGTTGGCTGTAATGCAGATTCTGCATCCATGATGTATATTTGAAGCAGAACTCAAAATAGCATTTCACCACCTGTTACTTCATTTGCAGTTTTCCACATTTTGCAAACAGTATATGGCCAACTTAACATAAATATTGGTTTCTCTGCTCAATATTGCCCTACTTTCAATTCTTATCCCTTCAGCACGTGTGTGTGGTAGTAAACCTATATAATAAAGGTGAGCTTGGCTTAATTTCTATAAAGGTATACAGAGGTTATAGCCTGTTTATAGTTCTGTTGTGAAAAATACTCTATTAAATCTTAATTTATATCCTTTGTTTTGCTTGGAAAATATATGAAGGTAGCAGAAGAGATGATATCTGGTTACCAACTAAGAAACTTGAATGACAGGTACAATTTACATATACCTAGGAAAGCATTTTTTTCTCATTAAGAGGAAACAATGACTCTACTAAACCAAAAGAGGCATCAGTTTAGGTCAATGAGAGATTATCACTAAAAATAGAAAATAAATATGAGTCAAATCAACTTACCTAGAGTTGTTTCTTTTTTGTGAATCTATAAAATATCCAAATCTTGACTGAATTTTAAAATTGTTATATAGCTATTTTCCAGCATTATATAGACATTTTCTTTGATCACTGTCTCCTCAATCTATTATGCTTCCATTATTTGGTATAAAGTGAATTGGGTTGCCCATCATTTTCGAATGCTTATCTGGCTTGTGCTGTAGATTAATGGTTTAGAGTAATACATTTCACCCTTTCTGTGCCTTTCACACCTCTAAAATGAGACATGAACAATTTAAAAACACTCCTCTCAATGTATCTTCATTTGAAAAATAATGCTTAGAAAGTTAGAAGACTTTGAAAGTTCACTTGTATTATATAATGTGACAAATCCTACTTTCATGGCAATAAGGCCTATTTAAATGCAAGATAGAATATTTATAATTGAAAGAAATAAAAATCTTGTTACTGAGGATTAGTCTAGAGTTTCAGATAAATGACAAATCTCTCCACACCCTTCCTAAAGGCTTAGCACTTACATCATTGCAACGTTTGACAAATTGGGATCAACAAGATGGACCTGTAGTTACTTTTTGGAGAGCTATTTACTCTGGGTTGTTAAATCTGACAATTGATGGAGGGTACTACAGAGGCTCAGCTGCACAGTGGAAAAAAGAATTACCATTCAAAAGGAGGAGTTGCTCTCAGTGCACACAAATATTATTCTTGTATTTAAATTCATATAAAATACAGCCCTAATTGCAAATCTACCCCCTATTAGTATCTCATAAACAGAGAATTGTTGATGACTCATCCTTTGAGAAGCTTCCTTAAATATGGTATTTAATCAAATCAGCATTTAAAAAAAGATTTATTGCCAAATATAAAATTCAAATCAAATGTCATAGAAAAAGATTTCCTGAGAAACACTATAGAGGTCGTTTTAATTATACTTTCTAATTCTCATGGTAGAGGGAACCTGGAATTTCTCTGTATCTTTCCTTCTCTGTTTTCTCTTTGTGTTTTATTTAACCAAAATAAATTTCATATTTTCTGTCTTGAGAAACTCAGCTATTAAATACTAATTTTAACTTAAGCAGATGAATTTTCAGCTACTTTCTCCCTACTCTACCTAATCCAGAGAAAGGGAATATGAAATTTGGGACTGGAACCCAGAAGAGAGTGGAGTATGGGCAACCACTGAGAACTCAGAGGTCTCAGTTTAGCTTCCATTACCCAGCAATGCTGGGAGGAAACTGGATGGACATTCTGAGAAGGGTGCCTGCCCACTGACTCTTTCCTTATGTGCTAAGATTCCCAACAGTATTTGTGCTGGGTCAGAGAACAGACAAGTAATATGCAAAACTGCATCCAGGAAAAGTAGTTAGAGGTCAGATGGGAGAAATGATTTCAAATGTGACACAAGAGCAAGATACAGATATTGTCTTTCATTCCCAATGAGCTTCTGTCAATTTCTTAAGGTGAAGGGCTGCATTAAATAGAGACTTAAATAAAAGGGCTGTATTATTTTTGTGCAGTGATTTAGTAAATGTAGACTACAAAGAAACAAAAATATTTTGTAGAATGTAGGCTTTGAAGTTATAAGAACTTGAGTTCAAATTAGGGTTCTGTCTTTTAGCAGCTGTATGACATTGGAAAATTTATGTAACCTCTCTGAACTCCAGTTTTCCTCTGGAGAAAAGAACAATATAAGGAACTTGCAATGTTGAGGAAGAAATGGAATGTTATGCATATTTAAAAAATACTCAGAATAGTTATTCCCATTCTGAGTATCTACTAAATTGACATCATAGTAGTATATGGAAGGAATAGCGATAAAAATTCCCCAGTACCATGGTATAAGAAGGAATATTCCCTCCTTTTAGTATTGGTTTATTTGTTCTTAGAGTGGTCAGTTCCACCTGGTGAGGTTGAGAGGTTAGGCATGAGTTCATAGTGGAAGCAAATATTTGAGTTGAGTGTTGGAAAATTCAAAGGCATTTATTCCCGGGATAGAGTGGGAAATATATTCTAGATGGGCCTGGTAGGATCTCAGTGATTGGGACAGGAGCATATCTGGAGTCATGGGAAATATTGTAAGGGCAACAAAGCCAAGGGAGAGGAATTCAGGCAAAGCACGTAAGGAGTAGCCTGGAAGAAGCAGAAGATGGACCATTTATGGGCCACAACAGTCATGCCTCATATAAAGAAGTAAAGAAATTGCAATCTAATGTTCCAGGCATTTTACTAATAGATTTCAAACTCCAATTAGCCGTATGACATTAGAAAACATTTAATCACTATAAGCCTCTGCTTTCCTGTGTATAAAATTAAGCTAAAATACCTATCCCACCGAGTGATTGTGACGATTAATTAGATGCTATATGTAAAGAATTTAGCAAAGAGTAAGTGTTCAAAATAATTGCAAATACGCTGTTATAACTTGAATAACGTGCTGTGACTTAAATGACTGGCAGGCAAGAAGGCAGGAGTGAATCGTAAATATGCAGGTTTAGGAGAAGAAGAATATCTTTATAAGGCTGCCTGTGAGGCCTCTGAGGGTGGAGGCGTGGAAGAGGGGAGAGGGTGTTGAATTGAAGTCATAATGTTCAAATCAGCGTCAGCTACATAATTTGCAAGGTTTGGTGGAAAATGAAAATGTGAACTCCTTGTTCAAAAAGCAGAGAAAAAAGTGTCATTAAAGGTACTAAAGTGTAGAGCTTTTACCTTTTAAATCTTTTGTTGCTTAGATAACATATAACATTCCATTGTCCCATGAGACTTCAGTTACAAAGCACAAGTTCAAAGATAAGATTATTAAAAATTTCAATATGCTGACAAGAGTATTAAACCAAGTGTGGGCCCTTCTGTGCAACTACACAGATGATATGCCCTGAAGCCATCCGTGACTCATCCATGACAAAAGGACGTAAGTCTGGGAGAAAGGCACACACTAATACAAATTCACACTTTGATAATTTTGTGAAGGAAAAGAAGAAGGTATGTTAGGATTGCCATCTTACCTGTAGGTTAGAACTCATTGCCCTGAACACAGTATATGTTAGGCTAGGCTCCCGCAAGGTCATCACAGCACTTATCTTCAGATAGGCTCAGGCCTTTTCCAAAACATAGATGTATCTATGTCATTATTGTCATAGGATCACTAGATCTTACAAATCTCCTTTGTAAGATCGCCCCCCCCATATAACCCAAGCTTTATTAATGCATTCTTTCATCATCAAAAATCTTCAAAACTTTTAAATAGGATCCTTAGGGTATGATATGGATATTATTCTAGTTTGCTAGGCTGCCGAAAGCAGATACCAAAAATGGGCTTGCATTTAAAAGTGGGAATTTATTAGATTACAAACTTACAGTTTTGAGGCTGAGAAAAATGCCCAATCAATGCATCATCAAGACTATATTTTCACCCCAAAGAACAGCTGCTGGCAATCCTGGGCTCCTCTGTCACTTAGCAGGACACATGGTGGTGTCTGCTGGTCTTTTCTTTCTCTTCTGGATTTTGTTGTTTTCAGCTTTTTGCTTTTGTGGCTTTATCTTTTCCTCTGAATTTCATTCTCTTACAAAGGACTCCAGTAAAAGGATTAACACCCACCTTGAATGAGGTGGGTCACATCTTAACTTAAGATTCTATTCACCTAAAGTTCCTATTGACAACTGGCCCACATGCATAGAAATGAATTAACTTTAAGAACATACTATTCTGGGGTACATGCAACTTCAAACCACCACAATATGCAAATTACATACAACTGGTGATCCTAATTTACTCCTTGAAACCATTGGAAACACAAAAACTTTTTTTTAGTTTACTAACTCAAACAATTTTAGCAGAGGTAGAAAAGTTTTGATATACTCTTGAATTATTAGCTAATGTCTTACCAACTCAGCACATATTCACAGAAATATGTAGCAAAAATGCCCTTAGATTTTATTGAACTTAATCCTTAATTAAAAATGACACTTTCTGATAGGTTTGAAAAAACTGGTTTAAATGGAACTGTGCAGTAATTTCATTGCTGTGCATGTAAATGATCCATCAATGTTTACTTGGAAAAAATGTTCTCTTTGAAATGTCACATGCAAAAAAGAATTGCTATAATGCTATCATTAGCATTTAAAATACACCACTCTCCAAAAAATTGCATCTGAAAAAGGGTCTGAGTCAGGTTTTCTGTGGAAAGCATAACCAAATTATTCCATATTCAGATGACTCTTAGAGCCTAATAAAAAGTAGATTTGCACCCTGATGTCAGATATTGAGAGATGCTGTCAGCAATTGCTGTTGTGTCAGGAAAGTAAAAAACATGGGTATAACTCATACTGCTTGTTGCCTACCAAATATCCATCACTCCTTCTTCCTCTAAAAAAATTCAGTTTTTTTCAAGCATCATTGAATCCAACAAAATAACACCTACCTTTACCCCTTACAATCGGCATTGCAGATTGAATCATGTCTCCCCAAAAGACATGTTCATATCCCAATCCCAGGTCCTGTGGGTATGAAGCTATTTGTAAACAGGACCTTAGAAGATGTTAGTATTAAGGTGTGGACTCATTTGTGAATTGGATCTTTGAAGATCCTGTTTAGAAGAGACCATAAGCCTGAGAATGAGGCAGATTGCCATGTGATGGAGGCAGTGATGCAGGCCAAGGAATTCCAAAGATTGCCAACAAGATATAATCAGAATGCTACAGATTTTAGGAGAAGGCATGGCCTGTTGGGACCTTGATTTTGGACTTCTAGCCTCCAAAACCATAAGACAAAAAGTTTCTGTTCTTTAAGCCAATCCATTCTGTGATATCTGTCACAGCAGCATGATAAACTAAGACAGGTGGCAAGTGGAACAGGAGCTTGTTCTTGTTACATGAGAAAATTAATTCCTGTTTATCTAGGTTTATTGTTATATAAGAAAAATTACACCATTTTAGTTAAGTCACTGTGGTTGGGGTTCTTTGACATGTATTTAAAACAATAATCCCAACTGATTCAGAATTTACATGCAGCTGAATTTATTCCTTATACACTACAGACACCAAATGTAGAGTAGATTTGTTTATGAATTTAATGGTGTGTTAAGAATATGTTTCATTAGCTATTAAAATTAATTTAAATCTAAAATTGTAATTTAGTCTGACTCGCCGGCTCTACTCTGATACAAATAAAAACATTTACCAAGAAGAGTATGAATCTCAATTTCTAATTATTAAAATAAACCAGAGCTTTCAATGTGCATGTGTGGCCGTTTGAATTTGGTGAATTCCAAAAAGAGAAAGAATTTTTGTGAACTAATCCGTTCCTGTGGGTATGAGACCCTTTCAATTGGACTTTTTGTAAGTGTACTGTGACTCAGGTTGAGTCTTTGTTTTTGCTGGGTCTGATAAACACAGAGACACACAGAGAGAGACATGGACAGGAAAAGGAAGCTGCCATAGTTGTCTTGCCATGTGAGAGAAAAAACTGTCAGCTGGGCTCTGAGAGACAGTAGATTCTGGAGGGGAAGGCAGAGACCTCGGCAGAGATCAGCTTCACCATGTGGCAGCTGACTTTGGTGAGAGAGTATCTCTGATGGTGTTTTGGTTTAGATATTTCACAGCATTGGAACTGCAAGCTTTTACCCCACATAAATCCCCTTTATAAAAGTCAACCCATTTCTGGTACTTTGCATCGGCAGCCCTGTGGCAAACTAAAACAGCATGTTAATGGGAACTCCAAGTCATAGTGGTCTAGCTCCATACATGAATAAGGCAGACTGAATTGAGTTCTAATTTAACACTGAAATCACACGGGAACATTGCCTGTTTCTTCTATTTTTGATAAACATATTTATTAACACATGATATGTGTGCGTGTACAAATCATAAAGATTCAGCTTGATGAAAATTTTCAAAGTAAATACACCTCTATAACCATCACCCTGATCAAGACAACATTAGCAAATCCACAGACGTCCATTTTTCCCCCTCCTGCAATGCCTTCATCTCCCCTTCCCTCCCCAAAGTAGCCATTATCCAGATTTCTAGAGCTATCGGCTAGTTTTATCTGGTTTTGAACATTTTATAAATATAATTATTACAGTGTATTCTCTGTATGAAGTGTATCTGGCTTCTTTTGTTCAACATTATGTTTGTGAAATGCATCCATGTAGTTACACAGAGCAGTTTTTCCATTTTCATTTCTGTATAGTATTCCATTGTTTGAAGAGATGATTATTTATCCACTCTAATGTTGATGTATATTTGGGCTGCTTCCTATTTGGGGAAACAACAATTAGTGCATCAGTGAATTTTTGTTCATGTGGGTTGTGTATAAATGTACACATTTTTTGTGGATATATACCCAATAGTGGAATTGCAGTGTGATAACGTATCTGTAGATTCAGCTTTAGTAGATCTAGCTGGACAGTCTTCTGACGTGGTTGTACCAATTTACAGTCTCCACAAGGTGGATGACAATTCCAGTTATCCATCTTCACTAACACCTTTCTTCTTTTTTTCTCATTTCTCTGATATTAAGCATTTTGATAGGCTTACTGATTATTTGGATATCCTTGTTCATGAAATGGATGTTCGCAAGACTTTTGCCCATATTGCTATTTGGCTTTTTCTTATTGATTTTATGGATCTTAAAATATTTTGGGCATGAACCCTTTGTTATTTAAATACATGTAAATGCATTGCAAAAAACTGTGTGGCTTGCTTATTTATTTTCTAAATTCTGTCTTTTAATAATAAAACAAACAAACTTGATTTTAATGTATTTCAATGGTTAGAAATACATTTTTGTGCTCTGTTTAATACAGCTCTGCCTACCCGAGAGTTATTCTTTTATATATATTATTCTTCTATGATATCAACTGGAAACAATGTTTTAACATTCATATTTAGATTAACAATCTTTGTGATATTTCCTTTTGGATTCAGTGTAAGATATGAGTAATTTTTAATATAGGTGTTCAATGGCCCCAATGTTACTTATTGATTAAAAATACACAAAAATTATAGCCCTTGACTTTACAGTATCACTTTTGCTCATAAAACAAGCATTGGCATATGTATGAACATTCTTTTGGACTCTTCTTTTTAATTTTTGTCCATGTGGTAATACCACATTATTCTTAATTATTGTGATTTTCTTTTCAGTTTTAATGTCTTGCAGTGTAAATTCCACATCATTCTTCTTTCATATTCTCTTAACTATTCTAAGTTGTTTGCATCCTCATATAAACTTCAGAATAATCTTGTGGATTTCCATCAAAAATCCTGTTTGGATTTTTACTGGGATTACCTTGAATCCTTTCATCAGTTTATGGAGAACTGGGAACATATCAGAATTCTAATTTCAGAACATGATATTTCCCTCTATTTGCTTAGGTTTTCTTTAATGTCTTTTACTAGTATCTTAAAGTTTTTGGTGTAGAGGTCTTACATATATATATTTTGTTAAATATATTTTTAGGTATTTGATTTTTAAAATATTGTTACCTAAATAATACATATTGGAATTTCATTTCTGTTTTTTTGGTAGTGGCTTTCAGAAATACAAAGCATTTCTCTATATTGATTTTATAGCCAGCAAACTTCCTAAATTTGCTTGTTAATTTTTAATTGTTTGTAGATTCTTTTTTTGCCCTATGTATAAAATCATATCATCTATTAATGTAATCTGTAAATCAGTTTCATTTCTCCCTTTCCAATACTTAAAATTTTTGTTTCTTTTTTTTTTCTAATTGAACTAATTACAAACTCTAGTGCAAAAGTAGAATATAAGTGATGATATGGGTATCTAAGGAACACCTTCACTATTCCACTATTAAATATGAAGTTTATTATACATTTTATTCTGCTGATAGGTTTAATTTGATTAAAGAAATTTATTTACATTCCTTCTTTCCTAAGTATTTTATCATGAATGGTTATTAAATTATATCAAATGATTTTGGATGACTATGTGATTTTCCTCCATTATTTTGTTGATATGGGGAAATTATGCTAATTGGTTTTTCTTTACTCTTAAACCAAATTTCCATTCCCGGGATAAATCTCAGTGGCTGCCATATTTTAATATAAATCCCTGGATATGATGTACACATCACATATTATGAGTATGTACACATGTAAAGATACATAAATATATGCACAAGGGTGTGATGGGTATGTATGCATATGTTATATGATATATGCATTATATGCATCACATATGAACTGAATGTAATTTGTGTATTATGGATGTAACATTATATGCATGTGTCACATATAGGTGTTTATTATATGTTTCATATGTATTTCATTCCATATTATAATCACCCTTTTTCATGATGATATTGTTAATTTGTGTGTTCTCTCTTTCTGTTGTTCAGTCTTGACAGGAGTTTATCATCTTCATTAGGTTTTTCTTAAAGAAATTACTTTTGGCTTTGCTGAATTCCTCCAGTGTACCATTGTTTTCTCTTTTGTAAACCTCTGCTCTTGTCTTTATTATTTTATTCCTTATATTTTCCTTGGGTATAATTTGCTCTGTTTTTTACTTCTTGAGAACATGGAATATTTACCAAATACATAGATCCATTGTTAACAAAGTTTAAGAAGAAAGGCTGAAAATCAATTATTTTTAAACATAAGAAAAAGAAGAGCAAATTTTACCATGTCGTATTTTCACTGTCAGTTAATAATATTCTGAATTTTCATTGTGATTTTTTTCTCTGACACATGGGTATTTTAGAAGTGAAACATTTAAATTCCAAACATTTGGTGATTTTCCTTTTTTTCCTGTCTAGAGTCTGCTTCAAAATTTATTTCTATATATTCTCATACATTTTGAGGTGTTGTAAAAATTCAGACTTTTGATCTTCATTGATCAATCTTTTTAAACTATGAAATCTTCCTCTTTGTCTCTGTAATATTTCTAACTTAAAGTCTTTTGGTTAGTGTTTTCAAAGTATTGCTTTCCCATTCTTTTCCTTTCATCCTTTTTATATTCTTATATTTAAGTCATTTCTCTTATATGCAGAATATGTTTTTAAAAATGCAACCTGATAATTTTAATATTAATTAAAATCATAGTTCAATTATATTTTATTATTTTTATCTTTAATTCTGATTATAGTTTACTTTCTTAATTATACAAGGATCAGTACTTCCAGGAGAATAATCAATGTTAAAGGAATACAGAGTATTCTCAAAAATAGAGAAATATCAGGATAAATTACCTATTAAATAGTCAACAAGGTTAACCATTTGGTACAGATTAGTTGAGGCTACTTTGCATAATAGAAAATGCCTAGACATTAAATGCAGACTTGAGTTCGAACCCTGCCTCATACACTTTCTAGTCATTTAACCATAGATGAGCCACTAGACTCATTTTTCAAACGAGGAAAATAATACCACAGAGATGATATCAGAATTTGATACAGTTTATGAAAAACAACTGACATACATCTTGTCACACAGCAGAGGTTGAAGAACAGTAGCTACCTTTAGAATTACAAGCAAATTGGGCTCATCTCTCATGCTGCCAATTAACAGTTTGTGATGAAAAATGAGTTTGAACAAATGATTTTCTTTAAAATTCAGGAAAATCATCATTTTATTTTATCCTCAAAACAATCTAATAAGCAAGCAAAGTAGAATTTGTTACTATTTTACAGAAGAAAATAGATCTAGAAAGATTAAACTATTTACCCAGAGAGCGGAAGGAACTAGTATAGTTAATCAGAACACACAATCCTTGATATTATAACCTATTGCTTACGGAACTATGTACAATTCAGGCTTTATTTCCACTTTTAAGTTCTTTGCATAACACCAAATATCAAGGCATTGTGTTTTTGTTTGTTTGATTTGGTTATTTCCAATAACTGACATCACTTTACCCTTTGCTGTGGTGTGCTAGACTTAAACAAGTAAGCCCAGAATGGAGGTTAGATTTCTGGAGTCTAGACTTGACTGCCAGTCATTAAAAGTCACAACTGCCTTTGTGTCTGGGTTTATAGTTGTTGTGAGTACAAAGAGGGGATTTACATCTCCCAGGTACTTTCCATACCTATAATTTCATTAGGATAATGACCCAAAGCCTCTAATGCTAACAATTAATAAGACAGTTCTGTCATAAATTCCTTTTTGGTGCTCTGGGCTGTTAGGTAACATATTCAGCATATGAATAAGAATGACCTACCAACCTGAGAACTATGTAAATAACTCATCGGACCACTGCAGAGTTCTCCCTAGTCTACTGGATATTTTTTGCAGGAATGTTCAATAAATAGTTGCTGATATATGCCTGAGTACATGAATGTTTTTGAAACCCTGATGCTTCTTTCTATTTCACAGTGGGAACAATCAGGATGGACTCTTGAAATTGCTTTTACAGTTTTATGACTTGTTTGGAACTCTTCCTTCCACTCTCAAAGAAAAATGGACATATTCAAGTTCACCTAAGATGAACTCTTGTAAAGTTTTCCACTCAAATGATTGAATGATTTTTAGCAGTATCATGCACAAGAAATGAACTTTGGCCAGATATTTGCATTTATCTTCCTTGGAGTGTACAAAAGGGTTAAGGCACTGAGAAAATGGAGAAGAGTTGGATTTCTTGGTCACTGATAATTCACACACCATATAAAAAACGATGTAGCAAAACACAGTAGACAGCACAGCTGTTGTGAAGCCAAGATAGGCATAGTTCATATAATTTTATTTAATTTTGCACAAGGCAGAGAAAAACTGATTTGTGAGAAAGCCAATCTGAATTAGTGGCAAATATCAGGTATTTTTTAAAGGTGTGGTTTTATTTCTACAGGCGTATACATTGACTGTAATAACAAGAAAACATAATAACACATAATCATAATAATATGAAGTTTCTAAAAACTATAATGTCAAAACAAAAGAAGGTTTTGAAAACTTTTAATGTAAACAGAAACTAAAATCAGTGTATACTTCTGATAGAAACAGAGTCAAAGACCCAGAAGATAGTAAAAGATCTTGGAGGACTAATAGAAAGACACTGAACTGGGAATTACTAGCAAGGAGTTCTAGTTCTGACTAAGCCACAAACTTAGGAAATTCATATAACTTCTGTGCACCTCAATTTCTTTTTCTAAAAAATGTAAGAGAATTGGACTAGATCAATGGTTCTAAAACTAAGGTCTATAAATTCCTTAAAGATCTTGGAGTTATCATAAAGAGACTATGAATTGATCTATATAATAAGCATTGTGTGAAGACTAAATACTGTTCATATACCTATGAACTACAATGCAGCAAAAATACATCTGTACTATCTAATGAATAAATATGTAATAGTTCCTTACTAGTTAGATAACAAGGAAAAATGAATATTGCTGTGTCTCAGTTTCATCATCTCTAAAATGAGGATGTTATTTCTTCACAGGCTTATGACTATTAAATAGCATAATAAATGGAAATGTCTTGGAAGAGCACTTTGCATATAAACAACATTGAATAATGGTTAGCCATTACAATTTTCATTTTTATAAACAGAATTCCTTAAAAGCATTAACGGATAAATTGTAGTTTTCTATCATTGTGCATTTTTTCAGTGAATGAGTATTAAAGGTACAGTGAACATAAGGACTTATAAGGTATATTTTGAACTTGAAAAAGTCATTGTTCTGATTATCAGCTGCTATAAAACAAACGAACGCAAACATAGTTTAAAACAGCCTTCTTGCATTGCTCATGATTTTTTTGGTCAGGTGTTCAGGAAGGGCTCAACTGGGTGGTCTGACTAATATATGTGGTGACAGCAGAAGCAGCTGAGGCTAGAGTTCTCCATCCAAATCGTGGGAGGCGCTACACAAGGATGTGAATTCCAAGAGGCAACAAACTTGTTGGGGGGCGGGGGGAGGTATTTTTGAAACGGTTGTTATCCTCATGAAAGTTGAGAATAACTGGTGAGATAACCTTTATACCTCCTTTCAGCTCTCTGATTCCATGAATCTAAGTGATACTTGCCTAATGGGGAGCAGAATGCTGTTGTTAGTACCATTGTCTTCACCATGCAGGCATTCTCAATGCTATTTTCGTTGGCACATTTTTTATTTCTTCCCCAGGATATGAAAGCAGCAGGCTCTGCCCACTTCACACACATTTGCCACTTACAAGCCTATAAGTGTTATTTCACCACTTATTTCCCTCTGTGTATTAGAGCGTGAGCTCTCTCTTCTTATTTAAAATTTAAATGTTGCCCTGGATTACTCCCCCAATATGTCAAATTTTGAAGATGAAAATCAACGAAGATCTTTTTGCTTTTTGAGTTTGTGGCAACACACACATCAGAAATAGATTATGTAAGTTGATGAAAGTAATTTCTGAGGGCTATGCTGAGTTGCTCATCATCTAAAGGTACTTTTAGGGTTCAAGTGGTTTCTGTCAAAGAGGGTTAACCACCTTTAAAGCACAACTAATTCTGTGTAGAAAGAAAAGGTGGTCTTTCGGCATTACATAGCTCCAGACCCTGTTCTCTCAACTAAAGTCTATACAGAGGTTAGGATCAATTATCTTCATAAACGGCTCTTCAAACGAGAGAATTCAACCCCCAACTTTTTAGACTAGGAGGAATTTTCAGAATTTGTTCCAGGGTTGACTAAGTTCTTTTACAATCCTCCACATTCTCAGTTTGCTGTACAAGTTCTTGTTTGCAATATAATCATGCTTCTCCTTTTGTTTAAGGCCTGACATTTGATTATGCAATTTTATACATGCCAGATATCACCTTATTTGAGTCTTATCTATTGATAATTATCTCATTTATTCTGGCTAGATGACTTTTATGTTGGCTGGAGCTACTAAGTATGCCCATCATGGCCCTGTCCTATAACTCTGGATGTTTATCACAACACAGAGATTTGTGACATTTGAAGATTTCCTGATTTATTGGTTGCTCAAGTTTATAGAGAGCAAACAAATAAACTCTTTTAGAGCTTCTTTTATTTTTTCTGGAAAATTTGAATATTCCAGCCAATATATTTTTCCTGAAATTCCATTTCTATAACTGTAAGTATATTGTCTGTATTGCCAAGGGAAGATAAAACTTTAAAATGTACATCAAATATACATTTTTGGGCTTATTTGCACTATTTTAGTTTTAATTTTTGGACTGAATTACTATGATAGAATTAAATCATAAAATGGACTCTGTGTTTGCCTAATTACTTGGTAAAATGAAATGAGTATTTCTATTTTCCTCTACAATTTTTAAGAGTAGACAGTGACAGCATGTGGATCTATTTTAAAACCATCAGAAGTCTTGGTAGTTAGCTTCCCTTTCATGCAATAGAGAGGTTGAATGAGTCATGTGAAGCGATCTATGAGATTAATATAGACAAAGATGTCATATCCTCACGAGTGCAGCTGTGAATGGCATATCTATGTTGCCATCTGTAAACTTAATGGACAAAATGTCCCAGTGACTGTTTCAGGGTTTAAAGTAACTCAGTTATCAGCATCCAGATTTCCTGTTGCCTAATATCCAAATTCAATTCTATGGGGAACTTCAGTCTGGCTTTTGAAGTAGGTAGAAAAATCTGTTAACCACATTATGCTCTTTCAAACTCACGTTGAGATGGACTGTTAGCTAATACTGAGTAAATGCAAATACCATTTACTTTGAAAGAGTACTGTATTTTATATAGATTGATGTTCATTCTCATTACATGTATACTTTACCTCAGTAGGTAACTTATAGAATGCATCTTGATATAGCAACTATTATTTCTCTGTGTGTTAAATAGTATCTGAAAATAAACCTTACTGTAAATAAATATGTAGCAAGTTTAATTTAAAATCTATTTATGTAAATATTTTCCATAGTGAATTTTATATTCCTCCTCCACATTAAAAAACATAGCATTTTTTCAGGGATAAGTTTTGCCTTTCATGTTATTTGCCAAATGAAAATCTTAATTTTTATGTTGCTTCTGATAGAATTCTCTCCATTTAAAGAATAGAATTTTACTTCCAATTTTATTAGTCTTTATTTATAGAATGGTGTAAGACTTACAGAGAAATTGAGCAGATAGTACAGAGTTCCCATATAACCCCTCTATCCCACACACAGCTTCTGCTATTATTGGCATTTTGCATTAAAGTGTGGCACATTTGCTACAATTAAATCAACAATATTGATACCTAATTATTAACTAAAGTATATAGTATACATTAAGGTTCAATCTTTGTGTTGTGCAGTTCTATGGGTTTTGACAAATGCCTGATATCAAGTATCCAACTTTCCTTTTGTCATGCAGATTGGTTTCACTGCCCTAAAAATCCCCTCTGCTTCACTTATTCATCCCTCACTTCCTACTCATTCCCTTGAGCCCTTAGCAACCACAGATCTTTTTACTGTCTCTATAGTTTTGCCTTTCCCAGAATGTCATATGTATAGTTGTAATTATACAATATATATTCTTTTAAAACTGGCTTCTTCTACTCAGCAATTGCATTTAATATTCCTCCAGGTCTTTTTGTTAATGTGATAACTCATTTCTTCTATGTACTGATGCATTGTATGATGTAATACAGGTTGTATTATTCACCTATTGAGTGGCATTTGGTTCTTTCCTGTTTGGGGCAAATATGAATAAAGATGTTATAAACATTCACATGCAGGCTTTTGCGAGGACTTGTCTTCAACTCATTTTGGTAAATATCTAGAAGATTGATTTCTGGATCATAATGGTGAGAATAGGGTTAGTTTTGTAAGAAACTACTGTGTCTTCCAGACCGCACCATTTTGCATTTCCATCGGCAATGAATGAAAGTCTCTGTTGTACCACATACTTACCAGCATTTGATATTGCTAGTATTTTTGGATTTTAGCCTTTCTAATAGGAGTGTAGTTGTATCTCATTGTTTTAATTTGCAATTCCCTAAGGACATATGATGCTGGGCATCTTTTCATGTGTTTATTTGCCATCTATGTATCTTCTTTGGTGAGGTGTCTGTTCAGATCTTTTGCTCATTTTTAAATTGTGTTATTTGTTTACTTACTGTTAGGTTTTAAGAATCATTTTTATATTTTGGATATAAGTCTTTTATCAGATGTGTGTTGCAAATATTTTCTCCCAGTCTTTGCTTGTCTTTTATTCTCTTTACAGAGTCTTTGCTGAGCAGAAGTTTTTATTTTTATTTTTGATAAAGTCTAACTTCTTTCATGGATTGTGCTTTTGATGTTACATCTAAAAACTCATCACCAAAACAGAAGTCACCTAGATCTTCCCCTATGTTATCTACTAGAGGTTCTAGAGTTCTGCATTTTACTTTTAGGTCTATGATCCATTTTGAGGTTTTGTTTTTTTTTTGAAAGGTATGTTTTAGTTTGTCAAAGTGCTGCTGATGCAAAGTAACAGAAATGGGTTAGCTTTTGTAAAGAGGATTTATTTGGAGTAAAAGCTTATAGTTCTAAGGCCATGAAAAGTCCAAGTCGAGGCACCATAAGAGGTGCTTTCTCACCAAATTCAGCCACCGTTGATCCTATTGGCCAGGCACATGGCAAAGCAAGGACACCAATCTCTGCCAAGGTCTCAGCCTTCCTGCAGCTGTAGGCAAACCTGACATAGGGCTTTTCTCTTCCCACGCATCCTCTATCAGTCTCGGCTGCTCTACTTTCTTCCCAAGGTTTGATCTCAGCTGATGGCAACCAGGTATATAGCAGGGCTCATCAACTCTTGAGCTGCTCCATGAGCCCAGCCTCTTGGGGGTTTTAGTGGCTGCCTTAGATTTTGCAATATAAATTTACAAACTGAAATCTTCAGTTTCAAATAATACTGTATTGCTTCACGGGTAAGGCCACTACCTTATAACAGTGTTCCCAGTTCCTCCTTTCTAACCCTTATTATATTGCTTTCATTCATGCCATTTATGTGTATGCTATAATTGCCCAATACATTGTTGTTATTATTACATTGAACAAATGTTATCTATTAGATCAATAAAGAATAATAAAATATTTTTTTACCTTCATTTTTTCCCTCTCTAATGCCTTTCCTTTCCTTTCCTTTTTTTTTTTTTTAATGTAAATCCACATTTCTGGCTTAGGTAATTTTCTTTCTCCCGGACAAACTTCTATGTTAACATTTCTTCCAAGGAAGATCTACTGAAAACAAGTGACCTCAGTAGTTATTTTTCTGATAAAATTTCTTCTTCACTTTTTTTCCTAACATAGATATGCAAACTGATTTGCCTTCACTGAGTTAGCACTCTGGTTGCCAAGACAGAAACAGCCAAGATAAAAGACCTGTTAGGTTACTGTCCTGACTCAGCCACTTGACCTGCAGTGTGACCTCCTTAAGTAACTTTCATTTATTCCATAACATTTTTAAAAATTCTTTTTTGTAGTCCATCTCTAAACTGTAGATAATAAACCTCCCAGGGTTGTTGTAAGATGATTCAATGAGTACTTGATAAAGTAACTGTAACCATACAAATTTTGGCTAACATTTCCTGGATTTGGTATCCTGAGCACAAACTTCTCTATCATTCTTCAGGAAATGGAGAATGCTTCTGAGCACCCTTCTTATTTTATTCTTTGAATGGGTGTGAAATGTTGGCCTCTCCAGGGATTCTCCACTGGTCACTGCAATAGCATTGCCAGATTTAGCAAATAAAAAGAGATGACAAATAGTTAAACTTCAGACAAACAACTTTTTTAAAGCATAAGTGTGTCCCACGCAAGGTGTGTCCCAAGAAAGTATTATTCTTCCTCACTCTTGAATGATAATTTCACTGGATTCAGAATTCTAAGTTGTTTTTTTTTGTTTGTTTGTTTCAGCACTTTAAGTATTTCACTCTGCCTTCTTGCTTACGTGGTTTCTGAAAAGAAGTCCAATAAAATTGTTTTCCTTGTTCCTTTATAGGCATGATGGTCTTTTTTGCCTCTGGCCTCTTTCTCTCTGTCTTTACTTTTCTGCAAGTTGAATATAATGTGCCTTGGTGTTGATTTTTTGGTGTTTATCCCAATTGGTATTCTCTAAGATTCTTGATCTTTGGTTTGTTGCCTGTCAATAATTTTGGATAAT
>JAQZBX010022627.1:0-31423 GCA_029593785.1 Cabassous unicinctus | reverse complement strand
AATACTCTGAAGGGGAAATTTTTAAAAATTCCATTCATAATAGTTCCTAAAATAATAAAATACCTAGGAATACATTTTACCAGGAAGGTGAAGACTCTGTACACTGAAAACTATAAAACACTGCTGAACAAAATTAAAGAAAACCTAAATAAAAGGGAGGATATCCATGTTCATGGATAGGGCTATGGTCCAGTAATCCCACTACTAGGAATATACTCAGAAGAACTGAAAATAAGGACATGAACAGATATTTGCTCACCAATGTTCATAGTGGCATTATTTACAATTGCTAAAAGATGGAAACAACCTAAGTGCCCATCAAATGATGAATGGATAAACAAAATGTGGTACATACATTTAATACATTTAATTGCATCAACAGCCCTCAGAAGAGGTCATTATGAAGATTATTTAATAAATCATTTTTCAAAAGCTTATGGAAGATTCTTATGAAAAGTGAGAAAAAGGAATATAAAATCACACCCATGTAGGTTTACATGAACAAGGACTGTGGATTTGCTAGAGTGATGAGATTCCAGATTTTCTAAAAATAAATTTGATTTCTGTTATTGTTATACTTTTTTCTGTACCTATTTAAAATGTCCTGAAAATAGAATATTAAATATTACATGTCTGCTAATAGAGATAAATCTTCTTTTGAAAGAAGGAAACCCTACGCTTTTGACAAAGTGGGGAATAAGTTGTTCATCCTGCTAACAGCAGTTCTCAGAATGATGCTTGGCTCCCACAAACTGAGAACGGAGGTCAGCAAGCTCCAGTCCCCTCCTTGTGTCCTGTCCATTGTGGTCTGTGGCTCATTTCAATCAAGCTCATTCTAACCTTGAACCCCAGTAGAGGGAGATGGGGATTCACCTCCATTTTCCAAGAACCCCGAAGGCAAGCCCTTCTTCACCATTCTGGAGTGCCTGGGGGGGTCAGGCTGAGAGAGAGCTTCAGTCAAAGCTGGAAACCTGCTGGAGACAGGCTCTGGCTTCAAGAGAACTGGCCTCAAATCCCAGCTCTGCCATGTATTACTCATTTGTCCCTGGTCACATCTCTTAGGGGACCCAGATGCCAGCTGCAGCCACCTTGTCCAGCACGTGCACCTTATGTTCTCTGACACCCTGAGCTCTAAGGTGTTGGGAGGTGTAAGATGTTACCCCTGGTCTCCTGATTTCCTTTGACTCCAAATTTCTGGATTCTCCATCTCCACAACATAATGTGATTTTCCCTTCACTCCTGTTCACTTTGCTAGACCTGGGAGATTAAATATTCCAGAAAACATGAAAAGATGCCTGTCTTCATGGAGCCTGGTGGATAGACAGAAAATAAATGAAATAAATAACAAAGATATATAGCATGTTGCATGGTGATAAGTGCAATGGAGAAGATGAAGGAAAATGAGGTGTGAGAGGAGGCTGAAATTTCTCATTGGGGAAGGTTTTACAGTGAAAATGACCCTTGAACAAAGACCTGAGAGAAGGGAGGGACAAGCCAGGTGAAGACCCTGAGGCGTGTTCTTAAACTCTCCGAGTTCCCCGAAGTGGCTGATGTGTTGGACCAAAGGAGAGGCGGTCTGGGAGACACAGGCGCCCCAGGAGAGTCTGGTATGGACTTTGGCTTTTGCTCTAAGTGAGTCATTGCAGGGTTTTGAGCACAGGCATAACATACGCAAGAATCGCTCTAGCTTCTGGGGTGGGAATAGAGTATAGGGGACAGAAACAAGAAGCAAAATAATTTAAGAGGATGTTGTTGGTGACTTGGGATGGTAGCAGAGAGGTGGTAGGAACTGGTCAGACTCCAGATGTATTCTGAAAGTAGGGTCTCCAGTTGTACTATTCATCGGGGTTCTCCAGAGATACAGAACAGACAGGAGCTATATATTACGAGACTTATTACAGGAATTGGCTCACATGACCATGGGGATTGACAAGTCCAAATTCCATAGGACAAGCCACAAGTTGGGAGCTCCAGTGAAGGTTTTGATGACTTCTCCAGGAGAAGCTGGCTGGCTGACGTAGAGACAGAAATTCCTCCTTCTGACTGCTGAAATCACCAGTTCTCCCTTTTAAGGCTTTCAACTGATAGGATGAGACTTTTCTCATTGCCAAAGGCAAAACTCCTTTGCTGATTATAGGTGTAATCAGCTATAGATTCAATCAACTGAAAAAATGATTTAAATCCATGAAATATCTTCACTGAAGCAGTCAGGCCAGTGTTTGCTTGACCAAACAACTGGACACCATAACCTAGTCAAGTGGACACATGAAATTAACCAGCATGCCAGTATTTGCTGATAGACTGGGTGAGAGTTAGAGGGAAATGGGCATTGACAGAAAGATTTCTTTCTTAACTGAGAAAATGGGTCCACTATTCACTGATATGGGGAAGACCTGCAAGGTGCACATGTTGGATGGGACAAGCCCAGGAGCTCAGTGTAGGACATGTTGAGATTTAGAGTGCCTTTAGGAGTCCAAGTTGAGAGACCTGGTAAGAAACACTGTACAAGCCCAGTGCTCAGAGGAGAACGCTGGACCACAGACAAAAATTTGGAAATTATCAGAATATGTGAATTTAAAGCCAGGGAATTAGATGGAATCACGAAGATATCTTGACACCCTTTCTCCCTGAAACCCCCATTTCCTCAAAATGCCATTCACACAGTGCAGTGACATGCAATACAGGTTGTTATTAAAGATTTGCAGCATAAGACAAAGGCAAGAGATCAGATCAAAATTTGTGACTCAAAGTGTGGCCCACAGACCAGCAGCTGTAGAATCACTAGGAGCTTCTTAAAAATGCAGCGTCTTGGGGTCACCCAGAAACAGGTGTCAAAGTTTGAGAAGTGCAGCTATAGAGCATTTAATCTTTTTTGAAAATGGACCTCCATCTTACACCATATAAAATTCCAATTATATGTACCAAAAATAAAAAAGAAATGCAAGAAAAATCTGAGAGACTACAGCTATAATTTGGAGATCAGAGAGAACTTCTAATCAAGCCTAGAAATCAGAAGCTATAAAACAAAAAGCAGGTATATTTGACAAACTTGAAATAAAAGGTCGGTTCTAACCAAGATGGAGCAGCCTCATTATCCCGGGTCCTCCTTCTTACAACTAAAAAACCCTGATCATAACACAATAAACAAGCATAGGGAGATTCTGAAAGTTCAAAAGATGAAGGTGAGAGTCTAGGGTACTCAGGACGTGAGGAAACGTGGAGATGAGTCTCTACTTGGGCTTCCTGGTGGCTTCCTATAGGTCTCAGACAAGCCACTGCAGAAGTCTTCAACCCAGAGCCACCAGAACCACCAAAACCACAGACAAAAAATCCCTCCAAAAAAGCCGGCTCCCCTAGGCAAAAAAAAAACAGGAAAATTGTGGCCGACAGAACAGAATATGTTTTTGACAATATCTGCCTGCTTCAGCCAAACACCAGTGGAAAAACTATTGTACACCCTTTCTACCCACCACCCACCACCACCACCAAATGATTTTGGTAGGACAGCGGAGGAACCTATTCTTCCAACCTCAACCCATTAGAAGCAGAAGGTGCTCCAATTCCTCCATCTGGGTGATGTTGGCAAGACAATGTGGGAAACTCGTCTTTCATCCCCTGCCCAGGAAGTGTAGACAGGGCTGCTCTGGTTCCTCCACTGGGTGGTGTCTGCAGGGGCCAGAGTGAGCTGAGCCTCCATCCCCAGCTGGCATCAGTGAGACCAAACGAGACAGTTCAAGTTGCTGGTTGGACCTTCGTGCTCCCATGCGCTGGTGTCCGCAGGGCACATCAGGAAGCAGAGTCTCCTGCCCAGTCAACAACAGTAGGGCAGAACTGGTCAGTGCAAGGCAGGATTAGCCAGCACCCTGATGTATCCATTCCCAGGAGCTGAGCTAATGCCCTCATTCAGGGGCAACCTCACGGAGCCATCAGTGAAAGGGGTCAGAAGGGCCAAGGGTGGAGCTGACTTCCAATCCACCTTCTAATCTGCAAGGAAATAGAGTCAGTGCTCTATCTGGCCAGGGTGATATCCAGCCCAAGGAGGACCAGGTAACCACCTGCTAAAACAATAAGTTTAATAGGATCCTGAGTCCCACAACATAACACCTAAATGTCCAATAAAAAATAAATCACTCTTCATACCAAAAACAAAGACCATTACAACCTGAATAAGAAAAAAAAACAACAGATGTAAACACTGAGATAAATCAGATATTGGAATTGTCTGACAAGTATTTTAAAGCAGGTATCATAAAAATGTTGCAAATGATGAATTATGGGCACACATGAAACAAATGAAAAAAAATAGAGTCTCAGCAAAGAAATAGAAGATTTAAAGAAAAAACAAAGGGAAATTTTAGAACTGAAAATGCAGCAACTAAAATAAATTCACTGGATGGGCCCAATAGTAGATTGAAGGCATCAGAGGAAAGAGTCTGTGATCTCAAAGATAAAGCAATAGAAATCAGCCAATCTGACAATGGTGAGAAAATAGGCTGCAAAAAACAACAAGCTTCAGGGACATGTGGAACACTAACAAAATGTCTAAAATTTGCAACTTCACAGTCCCAGAAGAAGAGTAGCTAAAATGGGGTGGAAAAAATATTTGAAGAAATAAAAGCTGAAAATTCCCTCATTTGGGTGATTTAATAAGTTGAGTGTACCCCAAATAGGACAAATCCAAAGACATACATGATATAGCACATCATATTCAAACTTCTGAAAACTAAAGATGAAGAAGAAATTAGGAAAGAGGCTAGGAAGAAACAATGTATTACCCATGAGGGGGGAAATTAGATTGACAAAGGAGTTCTCATCAGAAACTATGCAGGCCAGAAGGAAGTGGCATGGAATGTTTCAAATGATGAAAGGAAAGAGTTGTCAGCCCCAAATTCTGTATTCTATATAGAATTTGAGGAATTATAGAATTTTTTATATTAATTTAAAAATAAGAGGAAATATATCATAAATATTGGATATATATTATCTTTTATCATATATATAATTGAATCTATGACCATTGTATATCTCTCCATTTATTTAGATCCTTTTTGATTTCTTTCATGAGCATTTAAATTTTTTTCAGAACATATATCCTTTATGTCTTTTATTAGATTTATACCCAGGTATTTCATTAATTTTTGGTGGGAGATTATAAGTGATATTTTGTTTTTAATTTTGGCTTTCCACATGTTTGTTAGAATGCTTTAGGAATACAATGGATTTTTGCACATTAATATTGTATTCTGTGACTTTGGTGAATGGTTTCCTTGAGGGGACACAGATTATTGGAAAGAGCACCGGGTTAAGAGTCAGGAGCAGCTCTGCCTCTAACTCTCCCGAAACCTTTCAAGTCCTTTGTCCTCGCTGACCTCGCTCTCTTCATCTATAACAGTGCGTCAGAAGGAGGGAGTGAGTTGAATCCACACACCTCTGAGGCCCTTCCAGCTCTTTGTCTATAATTTAGAGTTTTGCTGGCATGCTCGGGAGAGGAGACACTCAGATGTCTTCAGAATTCAATCTCACAGGATTTGTCACAGAAATCTAATTTTCTCTAAAGAGGCAACATCCTCTTTTTTCACATGGTCAATTAAGAAAGCTGCCCCGTTTGTCTCTGGAAAGATGTTGCATTCTGAAGTCTGATCCTCAGTAAGCCTGCCAGTTGCATCCTCTACCAAACCAAAGGCGCTGGAACCAAGCACCTCTCCCCGCAGGGCCGTGTGCCACCAGGAGGGGGCAGCAGCAGCCAAGTCACGATGCTTGATGCTCAGCAGCGTTCCAGGTGTTCCTTCTGGGACGCACCTTGCAAAGAACAGCTCTCCTGGAGCTCTCACTCACAGCCAGCAGGCACTTTCCCACCATGGTCCCTCTCTCCCCAACCGACACCTGCCTCCCAGGAGGTGATTTCCACCTATGTGTTGGATGGATGGATGGATAGATGGATGGATGGAGGAATAAGTGAACGAGGCTTGAAGTCAGGGCACAATCTGGTATAAGGGTGGTCTGGCGTGAAGGAAGGCATGCAAGTTGAGGTCCTGAAGATGCTCCTCCTAAATCACAGTATGGCCCTGAGTTAAAAGAAAAACTCTTACCATCTCTGGACCCAGTCCCCTTCTTCAAGATGATGGTCATGGTAATTCAGGGACCCTTTGATCCCTGCACATCCTAAATATATCACTAAGAGAAAGAGTTTCTTTGTCCACCCATCAAACATCATCAGGGGTCTCCTGCCAGGCTGGGGGAGTAATAAACCTAGGGATACCCAGCCCCTGGCCCACAGGAGTGCCCAGGCTGGTTATGGCAGAGCCTGAACCAGGCCCAGGTGAGAAACAGAGGTAGCATCCCCAAGGAGGGTGCTGATGCCACATGATGATGTCAGAAGTGAGAAGCAGATGCCCAAATGCAGGAGCTGTGCTGAATGCTTCTCACTCTTTCACCAGAAGTCCAGGGTAGATCTCATTTCTCATGTGGAAACTGAGGCTCTGAGCAGGTAAGTGACCTTGCTGGAGGTCGTATGATGCCCTATCCACAAATGGCCCCCTCCCCGCTCCTTTCCATTTGCAGTGAATTTTTGACAGTGGCAGGGCATGTGTTGAGGCTGGGTGGGCCCCTCCAGTGGCCTTACTTGTGCCAGAGGCCACCAAGACCCAGGAAAGCAGACGGAGGAGAAAGGGGAAGGAGAGCTCCACAGGACAACATACGGGAGCTGGAAGCAACGGGGGCCCAGGCACTTTCTCAAGAATCACAAACTGGGAGAGAAGGGATCTCCATCCCTTTCTCCCTGTGTGACTTTGTCTTTCTGTTGGAATTCCCATGAAGACTAGCAGGAAACCTCTACAGCGGTGTGTTGGTGGAGGGCAGGGCAGGTGATAGCCTTCTCCTCGGGCCACCTTCAGAGAACCCAACTCAGGAGAGGAGGCAGAAGCAGATGAGGTCCTGAGGCCCCAGAAAAAGAAGGCAAGCAGGTTTACCCACCATCTGAGGTACGTTGTCCAGCCTCCCTGTCTTAGCTTGCAAGACAAAGTACCATGAACTAGTTGACTTAAACAACAGAAAATTATTGTCTCACGGTCTTGGAGGGTAGAAGTCCGAAATCACGGCGTCTGCAGGCTCACACTTCCTCTGAAGCCTAGAAGGAAAATCCCTTGCACGCCTCTCCCTGGCTTCTGGTGGGCGGCCAGGCCAGCAACCCATCGCATTCCTTGGCTTGTGGTGGAATAGCTCAGCCTTTGCCTCTGTCACAAGGCTGTGTCTCCTTCTGTCTCTCTGTGTCCAAATTTCCTCTCCTTCTAAGAAAACCAGTCATATTAGATTAGGGACCACCTTGATCCACTTTGACCTTATTTTAACTAACACCATCTTCAGAGATCCTATTTACAAATAAATGCACATTAGCATTCACAAATGGGTTGCTCGCCCAGGGCTGGATTGAAGGGAAGTTCCTGCCTGCAGGACACTTTCCTGAGGATGGGGTGGCCCCAGCCACGGGGATCAGTGCAGTCTGCCCTTTAGAAGGGGGCATTTGACCTTCCTCTAGGACAGCCAAGCCGACAGCCCTGGGCATGCAACGCATTTGTCATCTTGATTCCTTGTATCTGAGGGGCCAACCCAAAGAAGGCTCGAGCCTTCTCCTGGACCAGGATCGCAGGGCATATTGAAGAAGGTGCTAGGTTGGAGCCAGACCTGGGTGAGAGGCCCGGCCAGACCCCTGTTTCCTTGGGTTGCCTCCTAAAGAACCTCAGTCTGGCCATTTCTAAAACCAGAGCAAAAGACCAGTCTGAGGAACGCTAAGGTCCTTCCCAGCTTTGACCTTAAGGGACTCTGTACCCTTTCTCTGTATTCCAGGAATTCTCCACCACCCTGGCATCTTCTCTGTAGCCCCAGCAGAGGAGAGGCGGGAAGATTAAAGGAGTTGATTTGCCCCATCAATGGCTTGTTATATGGGCATTTACCTGCTTAGAGGCAGAAACGCCCCTCCTTCAGGGGGTGACGGGCGGCCAACCCCAAGAACACTAGTCCTCACCTGCGCCCAGCACCAGTCTCCTGACCAGCCTCCTACCTCCAGGCTCTTGCCTCCAGTTTGCTCTCGGTGTGGCAGGATCTAGAGGGTAAATCTCCATTACCCAACTTCCCATCCTTCTACACCCTACAGGTCTCCTTCATCTGCCCAGAATGTGCCTTTCTCTACCTCCACATATCCAAGTCCTGTACACCCTGCAAGATCCAGCTCAAATGCAGGTTCTCCTTAGCCAGCCTATGAGTGGTCCTCTCGTGCAGCTGACTCTTTTCTACTTCATAGTCCAGTCCGCCGTTCTGTGTCTTAATATCTGTGATCTCCTTGAGGTCAGACCAAGGCTTGCTCATCGCTGTACCCTTCAGCACTAAATGTGTCATGGGACTAAACCCATATCTACTATGGGAATGGAAAATGTCCTTAGCTCTCCAGTGCTGATGCCAGAGTGTCCACCATCCTTTGGAAGTGCCCAGATGGAGCCCAGAAAATCACATATGGCAGAGAAGTAGAAAGAATAGACAGGGATCAGGTAATCTGGTTATTTTGAATCTTTGGGTAAAATACTACATTGTTATGAAATAGTTTGATCAACTACAAGGTAAATTATAAAAATAAGTAACGGTCCTATGATCTTCAGAGTATCAAGAACTGAGAACCACTAAGAACGGTGGTTCCCCAGGACATTTCACACGTTATCAATAGATATTTCTTTTAAAAATATTAAGTGGCCCAAAACTCTGAGAAATTCTAGGGGCAACATCTTCATGCAGATTTCTTTACTGAAAAATTTACTGAAAAACTCTTCAAAGTCCACACCCCACACCTTCTACTGCACACTGTGAATCACTGAAAAGGATCTAATATGCAGTATTTCCAGACTCAAAGGAGTTAGGATCAGTGTGTGAAGTGTTAGCCTCTCCTCACAGATGAAAGAAGCAGGTCAAAGAAGACAGGACTCCTTCCCCCAGACAGCTCATAGGCTATTTGAAGTTGGACATACATAAGACGCATTCATTGCAGTGACTAAATGTGTGTAACTAGAAGGCCGGAGCCACCCATGCCCATGCCAGCAAGGAACAAGAGGGCACCTTGTCTAAGGGCTTAGCTGGGCCCTGAGGGCACTTGCTTCAAAGCCTCAGAGTTGGAGCTCAGGGATCAGCCCTGAAGAGAAAAGGCTCAGCCATCCCTCAATCCTGGTAGACCAGATAGAGTGCAATTTGACAGGGCTGTGTGTGGAGTGAGAGGAACAAGAAGACGGAGGAGTGAGGGGTGAGAGGGATGTGCTCCACAAATGTGGAGGAAGAGTTCACTCTTTCAGGTGAGAGGTATAAGACGGTGGGCAAGGCAGAGCCCCTCCTCATGAGGCTTGTGTTTGAGGACCAGGGCGCGAACCCTTTGTCCCTGGACTCTTTTAGCTTTGATCCCCCGCCTCAGAATACAGTGTGTTTCCTGCTTTAACTTTGGGGTAGATTTATAACATCCATGAAGGACCCAGTTCAGCTCATCCGTTTGCAGCTTGGCTGGATTTGTACAAAGTGCACCCATGGTGTCACTAGAATAGCCCAAGACACTGAATTGGCTGACCCCGGAACCTGCCTCTTCCAATCACTACCCCCACCTCAAAATGAAGCTGACACCTCCTGGTCCCATTGTGCTGTGGCTTCGCGTGGCCTGCAGCCCAGGGCTCGGGCCACGCAAGCCACGGAGCCAGCCCGGCAGCCCCAAAGTCCCCGCTGCCATCTGCAAGGGCTGGTTCCATGAGACCGGCAACCTGTGACCTGGCCAGACCCTGTCACACCTGTTCCACCTGCTGCACCGTCGGAGCTCAAGGTACCAGGATATCCTTGTCTCCCCAGGAAGACCCACTGCAACGTGCTGGTGCTGGACAGGCATCCAGAGCACAGAGCTGGATGAGTTCTCCTACTAGGAGGTCATAGCCAACCTGCCCCTCTGCAGCCATGCATCGGGGGCGGGGACAGGGGTGTCCTGCAGGAGGTGGTGAAGCATCCCTTACTGGAGTTGATAGTCCAGTGCAAGATTGGCAAGGATGTCACCCAGGTCTCCAAGAAGTTCCTGCCAGGCATGGCTGTTGGCTACCCCAGCTTGAAGCTGACCCTACACATGGGTGATGGTTTTGAGTTCATGAAAGAGAAGCAGGATGCCTTCAATGTTATCATCACTGACTCAGACCCATGGGCCCAGGCAAGAGCCTCGTCAAGGAACCCTATTACCAGCTCATGGACCTCTCTCAGGGAGGATGGAATCCTCTGTTGCAAGGTCAAGTGCCAGAGGCTGCACCTGGACCTCATCAAGGAGACGAGGCTGTTCTGTGAGTCCCTATTCCTGGTGGTGGCCTGTGCCTACTGTGCCATCCCCACCTACCCCGGTGGCCAGATTTGCTTCATGCTGTGCAGCAAAAACACAAGCACCCACTTCCGGGAGCCGGCGCAGCAGCTGATGCAGAGGCAGGCGGGATAGGTGCAGCTGAAGTACAACTTGGATATTGCAGCAGTTTGGTATTACTGATGAATTCCAAAAAGAGATATTGATTATGTTTGTAAACTGGTTGGTTCCTCTGGGCGTGACTGTACTAGATTCAGCTGAGACGTCTGATTAAATTATGTTAAGATTAGGGCTTTGAGTCAACCACATCATTAGAGGGCGACTCAGCGTTGAGTCCCAGCCCCTTTGTGGGCTGATAAAACAGACTCTCATGTGGAAGAAGATACACAGAGAAGAACACAGAGGAAGAGAGACAGCTCGTTAGACACGGCAGAGGCCCCAGGAAGAGAGATGAGCCTGATAGTCTACAGCTGACCTTGTGGAGGGAACAGAGCAGCTGAGCCTGGAAAGAAACGAGCCCCAGGGGAAGAGAGACAAGCCCCATGCCAGCCTACAGCGGACATTGGAAGAAGCTGGGCCCACGGAGCCTTAAGAGGATGAGGAAGGCTGAGCCCTTGCAGACATCACTCACCATCTTACCTCAACACGTGGCAACAGACTTTGAGTGAGGAAGTACCTCTCATGGTACCTTGAGTTGGACTCTTTAGGACCTTGTGACTGTACCTTCTACCTTTGTGCTGCCCAAGTTTGCCAGCAAGGCCTTGAATGATGCGAGCTGAGCCCAGGTGCTGCATCTACCACCCAGAGACCCCAGACCAGGAGCCTCCAGGGTGCTGGATCCCACCTACCCTGGACAGAATCCTCTGTTGGCTCTTGTCCACCAACCAAGTGTTACAGACCCCAGAATGCTGTGGCCTGCCCTGCTGGGTAAACTGTCTGTCTGTCTGTGTGGCATCCAGCCTCCCAGCTTCTGCCAGCTGTATACAGTACCATCTCTGCCTTCTGTTGCCCCCTGTTGTATTTATACAAAAAAAAATGGAGCTGACCCCTAACCTGACTTCCAATAGCATAGATTGGTTTTGCCCAGTTTTGAAATTTATGCAAATGGAATCACACAATACGTACTCTTTGTGTCCATTTTTTTTTTCACTTAATACTAAGTTTGAGAACCACCTTTTACGTTAAGCACAAAAATAAACTTTAAATAAATAACACATCCACAAATGTAGAAAATCAGATAGGAGGGAAGGATTTAAAAGAAAAGCATTTCTGTCTCCCACACCAGTTCTCCACCTCCCTCCCTCAGAGCTACCACTGGTACCAGTTTCTTGAGCATCTTTTCAGAGAAATTTGAGGCATAAACAGCCTTCTGTCTATAGATCTGTTTTTGTTTTTGTTTTTGTTTTACAGAAACGGTCGCACACGCTGCATACAGAAAAGAACTCTTCATGAGATTACCTTCTAAATATTTCTGGAATTATCGTACTTCCCCATTGCCATTTTCCAGTCCACTGTTGAAGGTACAAGGCAGTGACTCTGTAGAGGGTCACTGTTTGGCTTTGGCTGGTGTTTCCTCATGCTCGCATTTGCTTTATGAGCTTTGGGCAGGAACTCCGCAGAAATGCCGCTGTGCTCCTCTTAGTGCGGTGTATCAGGAGGCACCCCGTGTTGGTCGGTCCCGTTGCTGGTGACGTGAGCCCTTGACTAAGGCAGGCTCTACCAGATTCCTCCACTGCCAAATCCCCCATTTTCCTTGTGTAATGAGCTAAGTGATCAGTGGGGGGATTCTTTGAGACAGTGTGTATAGCTTATTCTTCATCAAACACTCACTCAAAGGTCTTGACATCCACTGATGGGTTTTGCTTACATCAATTACTACTCTGATGACTGCAGAATGGGGTGTATGAATGCAGTTTTCCCTGCCCTGGAGGTCTGCTGAGCAGGCTGGATGGTAGAGCTGCTTCTAGCCTGTCTCTGGTCCTGGAGTCTTGTTTAGCATCTCCAGGAGGCTCAGCTCGCAGCCTGAAAGGGTGAACTCCCAGGAAGAGAGAGAGGCAGGGCCCAGGGTGAAGACTTCAGACACACGGGACTTGGTCTTGTGTGGCTGGTGTGAGGCTGCCGCCCTCTTGTGTGGCTTCTGTGCCTTGCACCCTCTCAGCACAGAGGTCTTGTCTTGAATTTTACTTCTTGTAAGGCGTCTTCGGGTTCTCTTTCCCTTTTCCTCTGGGCAGGGACTCTAGGTCTTTGATTATGAAACCAGATTTGTATCCTTGACTCTGGAACTCTAACTTATTTAGCAAGTCATTCTCCAGAATCAACACCAGGGTAAGGGTTGCTTCTAGATGCTTTGATGAGAATATCAAATTGGGAGGAGGTTCCTTCAGAGTAATCTTGTTCATGTTTTTGGCTTAATTCTGAGGCTTCCTCGGGTCTTTGTCTTCTCTGGAATAGATATATAGTTCTATCCTGAAACCAAATCTGTATTCCTGACTCCTAAGAGTTGATATCTAAAGCTAAGTTTGGCAGCATAACCCAAGTAAGGTTTTTCAACTGATCCTATGAACTTAGTGCAAGTGTGTCTATCACTTGTGGTGCAATCTTGTTTGGACAGGTGTCCTGGGACAAGTTGGAAGGGAGTCCCATGACCAAGTGTGTGAAGAGGTGCAGAATAATGATTTTTAATGCATAAAATAAAATCCTTACAATTTCAGAAGCAATATATTTGGGGTATTGTGATATGTGGCTCCTTTATTAATGCATCAAATAAAAAAGATCCTTCAGAGTGTATAACAAGCACCATAATCTCAAAGTACTAATAAGCTCACTTTGGCGGCACATGCACTAAAATTGGAATGATATAAAGAATACTAAACTGGCCCCTGCAAAAGAACGAAATGCAAATTTGTGAAGCATCCCCTTTTTTTTACATTTTCAATATGGGGTTGTTTTTGCAATTGTCCTGCAAATTTGAAATTATTCCAAATTTAAATATGAAAAAGTATTGATGAAAATAAACCATATGTTAAGGTATCTGATGGAACTATAATAGCATATGAAGCCATTTGTGACTTTTATTGATGACAAAGTCATGAGTGCTGCTGGTAGTAATATTCTGTCGTCTAACTTCATAACTGAGGGAAACAAAATTCAGTTCGAGATGAATTGAAATAGAAGTGTGAATTTTTTCCAACCAAAGTTCACAGACACCCTGAATTCTAGGTCCCTGGGACCAGGCTCAGAACTCTGGACGAGAAGGGAGAGATGAAGGAAAGGAAGCCCCACTGCTCTGCGTGATGGTGAGAGCACGTTTCTCCTCCTCGTTAGGGATGCAGTTTGTCCTGACGCTTAGCATTGACGTTGGCCTGGAGTGGTCAGCGGAGCATCAGGGGCCAGCCTGGTTAGCGCTCCCAGGACAACCTTTTGAACTAAATCAACAGACTTGTGGATGCACTTTGGAGGGAAGAGGGATGGGACCTAGGGAAAATCTCAGAATGGGGGTTTGGAAGAAGGGCTTCCCCAGGAGGGAGGGTCCTGAGACAGGAGCTGATGGGCAACTGGGGGCATCTGCAAGGGACCTCGGGGGAAGAGTGCAACTCCTTGGTGCTTTTCCTTGGACTTTGGAAAAAGCCATGCTCAGTGACCGTCTTTCTTCATATCACATTCTTGGCTTTCTTTTGCCCTGTCCTCCTGCCAGGTGAAAGGCAGGACTGCACCCTGCATGGAAGATGGCCATCTGCCAACGGTGAGACGTGGAGCGAGAAGTGCAGGGGCCATGGTGGAGGAGAAAGGAGGGGTCAGCAACCAAGGGGAGAGCACGGATGGACGAACACACAGCCCCCGCCCCCCCATCACACTTACTCCAAGGCTTAGACCCACTGAGTTTACTTAGCAGCCGATGTTGGGAACTCGGGAACACAGCTATTGGGCAGAGTACAAGGGGCTGTATGGGAGGGAGAGGGTCCAGGACCCAGCAGGCTGCAGGCTGGGAAGATGGGGCTGCAGTGGGAACCCCAGGATGCAGGGTCAGTGTGGTCCTAGCCAGTGCCCCCTACACGGACAGGGGCGGGACCTGGGCGAAGTGCCAGCATACGAGAGGGGCAGGGAGCGGAGGGTGAGGCGGGAAGCTACAGCGGGAGTCCTGGGCTCTGAACTGCACTGGCCCAGGGCTGGATGGACCCCCAGGGCTGACCCCTGCTCCCCAAATATTAGTGTGAGAAAGCGAGACCCACTGCGCACCCCTCCCTGGTGGGGGGAGTGCCTTCAAGGCAGCTGGCCCTCCTTCAGGGTTCCTGGGTCAGTTAATGGATAGAATCTCCAAAAAGAAAGAAGCTGCTTCCTAAAAACCTATTTCATTTGTACCCACTGAAATCATTAGCAGATAATTCATTTTTTTAAAAAGGAAAGAAAAGGGAAAAAAGCAAACCCATTAAAAATCCATTAAAAAGTCCATAAAAGCCATGTTGAAACTTATAAACAAGCTAATTTAGGGTTTCTAGGCCTCATTTTGAGTGTCGAAAATTTCGTCAGTTGGTTGGAGTTAAAAGGAAAAAAATCTAACTCATTTTGGGAAGGGTAGTTGTGGCTAAATTTAAGCCAGATGAACAAAATCAAAAAACCCCACAAAGGAAAACATCTCGCCAATCTGCTGGAGGATATGCAAAGACTCACCCTGGGGGGGTGGGGGGGGTGCATAGTTTGGCATCTTAGCTTGTGTTTGGGGACCACTCTCTGAGTCTCTAATTCCCCATCTGCAGAATAGATGAAATGGAATCTCCCTCCCAGGGTTGTTAGAGTTGTGATTCAGAACATTGCAACAGGGTTTCTTTAGCCCCCTACCCACAATAAGTATGGTGCTCAGAGCCGTTTTGCATGAGCTTACACCATTGTGGTAGTTTGGAGCTCTGTTCCCCAGAAAAAAACATGTTCCTAAACTTCATCCATTCCTATGGGTGTGAACCCATTGCAAATAGGACCTTCTGATAAGGTCATTTCAGTAAAGGTGTGGCCCAGCGGTATCAGGACGAGTCTTAATCCTATTACCGAAAGCCTTATAAGAAAGACCACAGAAAGAGAAAAAACCAGAGGCAGAGGCAGCAGCCCGGAGCTGGAAGTCAACAGGACCAAGAATCCAGGAGGGCCACCATGTGCATTGCCGTGTGATCGAAAAGCCAGGTACCCAGGGTCGCTGGCAGCCAACCGCAGAACGCCACAGTCTTCTGGAAGAAAGCATTGCCTTGCAGACACCTTGATTTTGGACTTCTTCTAGGCTCAAAACCATGAACTAATAAATTCCCATTGCATGGCATTTGCTTTAGCAGCCGGAAAACTAAAACAATGTCTTTTTAATGCAGTTGTGAAACACTATTCAAAGGTTACTCGGGTCCACTTCACTTTGAAATTTCCTGCAACTTGTCACAAGTTGACATCTAATCAGACT
This sequence comes from Cabassous unicinctus, assembly GCA_029593785.1. Classification (NCBI taxonomy): domain Eukaryota; kingdom Metazoa; phylum Chordata; class Mammalia; order Cingulata; family Chlamyphoridae; genus Cabassous; species Cabassous unicinctus. The sequence continues at coordinate 15,632 of JAQZBX010022627.1, read as the reverse complement.
GGAAACTCTGGTCTTAAAATTGACTCATTCGGTATCAACCCGACAAAGGAAGAGTGTCCTGAGCAGCAGGTCCTTTTGGGGATTAGGAGAAGACACCCCTCTGGGCCGGAGCTCCCCACTGGACAGGGCTTGGGCAGTAGGGTGCCTGGGTGGGAAGAAGGTGGCCCTATTTTTCCTTTGCTTGGACTGGCCATGACACAGCAGGAAGATGCAGATCCAGGCCCCAGCACAGCCTGACCTTGTGTGGACCAAACGCCCCACCTCATCCCTGTAGCTACCCAAGCCGGCCTGGGGATGCATGAATGAGAGATCACTGGCGATTTGTGCCCCTTCCTCTAGGGCCCAGGCTTTCCTCACCCCTCTTGGAGTCTTCCTTCCAGCCAGTCTTCCAGGGCCAACGGCCATCTTCCCACAGCGTCACACTGGCTTCACGCCTGCAGCCACGTTCTCAGAGCTACCTCTTCCAGACAAGCAGCCGACTGCCCTTAGGAAGGACACAAGCTTAGAGCCACTTGGGCAAGGATGTCTCTGGGGTGAGCAAAATGGCACCTCAAGGTTCTCCTCTTTCCCTGGAACACTGGGCCTCCCCCCACCACCTTTACTTGGCTGGCTTCAGAAAAGGGGTCACCTTCTGTAGGAAACATCTCCTGACCCTCCTCCTTTCTCCCAGATCAAGTGCCATGCTCTCCCTGCCCCATCCCTGCCTCCCACCCACCCTTTCTACCACAATACCATGCCATGAAATGGTGTCTGTGGAGCCCCTCCCCACTGTGAAGACCACGAGATGGGTGAGGGCTGGCCCGTGTCTGGCTCATGTGGGAGCTTCAGTCCTCAACTGGGCATCTGGCATGAGGTCAAGGCACCACGAACACACACAAGGCATGAGGGGAGTAATCGCCAGATTTGACATCCAAGCCTTGCTCTCTAATAAATGGAACAGACAGGAACAGAGCCACAAAAAGGCAGAGCCACGAAGAGGGCCTAAGGCAGCAAGTGCTTGGAAAAGAGAAATACCAAAGTCAAAGTTAAAATGGAGCTCTGTTGTTGCTGAAGAAACAAGATTCATATCCCATACTTAGAAGTGGTTCCTAAGTTCTCGGGGTCTAGTTCATCTTGGGATGCTTCAGTAACTAAAACTCAGTAAAAATTGGTTGAAATGTATGCATTTCAAAGTGAAAACTCATTTCTCTTTTTTTGTTTGGATTTTCCCCTACATAGGCGCCTCCTTTTAGAACAAAGCATTTGGCAACTCAGGGCCTGGGGTTGCCCACGAAGGTGTCTCACCTTGCAGGTTCAAAGGGCCCCTTCAGGTCTTTCCTTTCTTGAATGTCAGCCAACCATAGGTTGGGTTTTAAGGGCAATAATCACAGCTTTTCTGCACCTATTGGTTTGAAACCAACTGAAAACACAGAAGCCAGAGTGATTGACTTGACAAGACTTGATAAGGGGCATAAGAAACTCCAGAGCTGCAGCCCCCTGGACACTATCTCTAACACCCTCTGCAGACAGTGTGAATGTTCAGACCAACACATTTGCCCAGAAGGACCTTCAGCAGCAAAGAGGGAGAGAGACAGGCTTCCCGACCTCTTTAGAAGGAAGGCCTGGGTGGATCCTGAACTTCTGGGGGAGACAGGAGAAGAGAAGGAAGTGCCACGCTGGTGGCAGGCAGGTTTGAAAGAGAGAGGGCCCAGAGGGGCTTGGGCCAGTTGAATCCCCCTGCCCTGGGCTCGAAGGGAGCAGGGAGGCAGTGAGAACAATTCTGTAGCTCTCAGAGGAGCCACCCCCCTGGTCCTTTGGTCCACATAAGTAAGAGAGGAGAAGGTGGACCTCTGTGTGCTCGGTGGTTCTGTAGTGGTTTATTGTCTTCTCTGCCAGGCTTCCCGGTGACGCTGGGGTCAGCAGGTGTGTGGACTGGCCCTCGAGGAGAGAGACCAGCAGCAGAAGGAGCTAGTCCTGGTTCTACCTCTGAGGGCCTTCTCCCAAAAACCCAGCCACGGCTGCTCTGCAAATCCTCCTGGGACTAGTTTAGCCTTTGCCCTCAAGAATGAACAAGCACGGGGCATTGAGACACGAGGCCCAGCTGTTCCCTAAGCAAAAGTCTCTCCAATTCTGTTTCCCATCTCAAATGGTGTCCAGCCTCCTTTTCCAATTGTTCTTGTAGAAGTTATGCAATGAGCCCAAGATATTGGGAGACCACTTCAAATAACATCAAGTATAAAAATATTGAACATTATAAACCCCATTTCATTTTAAATTCCTGGAGAAAAATTGGCATCCAAAAATTAAATACCCTTGCTCATATAATAGCCAAGAAACTAAAGTTTCCCAAAGGCCCTTTCGCTCAGTCTCCTGCCTGCCACACTGCTCTCCCTCGCCAGACTGTAGGTCTTTAGCGAGCGCTCATTGCCTTCATCAGGGTTCTCCAGGGAAACAGAACCAAGAGGATATGCAGGTAAATATTACGAGATTATAACAGACCATGGGGATTGACAAGTCCAAATTCTGTAGAGCTGGGAACTCCAACGAAAGTTTTGATGAATTCCCCAGGAGAAGCTGGGTGGCTGAAGTAGAGACAGAAATTCTTCTTTCTGACAGCTGAAATCCTTAATTGTCCCTTATTAGCCTCCTACTGGTTGGAAGACATTTCTCATGGCTGAAGTCAATTTCCTTTGTTGATTGTAGATGCAATCAATTGACTAATGATCTAAATCCATCTATGAAACCCCCTCACAGTAAAATCAGGTCAGTGCTTGCTTGACCAAGCAACTGGACACCATAACCTAGCCACGTGGCCACATGGACCTGACCGTCACACTCATGTGCCACTTATTTTGAAAGGCTGAAGAATCAAAGGATGACCGTCATCGTGGCATCAGCCTTCATCTATGACATCCAGAAGACACGAGCCCATCCCCAGCCATGGAGGAGCTACCAAAACGATGCTGCACGGCTCTTAAAGCAGTCGAGCCGAAGTCCCGAGCAGAGGCTCAGGAGCATGTGAAGGCAGACGTTGACAGAGAAAACAGAAGAAAGGAAACCTGACATTAACAAATGACCCTTGAAGCCAGGTGGTGGGGGGTTCACAGGAATCCAAGGAATCAGCCCTTACTGTCCCTTCCTTGGCTCGGTGTGCAATTCAAAAACAATATAAAGGAACAGAATTGGACGAGCCTAAATCAGAACCATCTCCCAACTCCAGAGCCTGGAACGGTGCTACCTCTCCATCCACAGTTCCCCCTGAGATCCCAGCAAAAGCCGTGGTGGAGGCCCACACAGCTTCAACCTGAGGCCCTTTCTGTTTAAGGCTGGTGTTCAGTTAGCCAGGTTGAAGTAGAAAGGACCACAGACGGCAGGCGTAAACAACAGGAATCCTTTGTCTTACGCTTTTGGGGCTAGAAGTCCAACATCAAGGTGTCGGCAGGGACACACCCTCTCTGAAGGCGGTGACACTCTGGACATGGCTCCGAAACCCATAACTCAACCTCTGCGTCCGTCACGTGGCCACCCCTCCCTGTCTGCCTTCTACTGCTGTGTCCAAATCTCCTCTGCTCACAAGGCTCCAGTTATTGGACTGAAGCCCACCCTGACTCGGTTTGGCCTCACCTTAACTATTAACATCTTCAAAGATCTTATTTACAAATGGGTTCACGCCCACAGGACTGGGGGGTTAGGATCTGAACATGTCTTTGTGGCGACACGACTCAATCCATAACACTAATCTTCCCAATAATCCAACCCTGGACTCGGCGCCCTTGGCCCTGGGCTGTGGCTGCTGCTTCCGGCTGCCGCAAACACAGAAACGGGCAAGACGAGAATTTCCCCTCTTCCCAAGCCCACGGGGCCTGGGCTCAGCGGTGGGTGTCGGCTGCTGCTTGAGCCATCTAGGTCAGGCTTCCCTCCACCTGCCTCCAGCAGGCCAAGCCCTGCAGGCAGCAGAAGGAGGGCAGGAGTGGGGAGGGACCTTTTTTTCTTTTTTAAATTCTACCATCTAGTAATTTTTATTAAGAGAAATTAAAGCAGCCCAAACAATTATACTAGTATTCATTGTTCAAGTCCTTAGCCGGAGAGGACTCTAAGAAAGCTTTAGGGAACCTAAATCGTTAACCCCTTTCTGTCTCCAGATAACTGTGGTTTTTGGTACCAGAGCTGAGAAAGAAAAAGTCAGTATTGCCACATGTGCTGCTTAAGCTACAAGGCAACATATACCCATTAAATTTATAAGGCATTTTATAGGTTGCATATATGTTACTAGAATAAATTTTTTTTTTAATTGGACTGTACAACACAAAGTGAATCCTTAAGTAAACTATGGATTATAGTTAATAGTAAAATTATTAAAATGTCCTTTCATCAATTGTAGCAAATGTACCACACTAATTCAAGGTGTTAATGATGAGGGGAGGTATATAAGAACTCTGTATTTTCTGCATGATTTTTCTATAAACCTACAACTTCCCTAATTAAAAAAAAAAATGTATAAGCTACTTAAGGTAAAAAGATGAAATCTTTGGATAAGCTGTAACTCTGCAAAGAAGCTAGGCTTGCTACTCTCCACAAGTGACGGGACCTGCCATACAATAAATAGAAATAAGTCACGCCTTGGCAGCACAGGGTGGGCCACGTAGGTGCAGCTGGAGCTCCCGGCACAGGGGGGGGGCCGCAGGGAGAGCTGCAGGGTGGCCGCCCAGAAGGTGGGGCAAATCCCAAAGGGCTAAGGGGTGGTGCAGGGTGCAGGGGGCTCAGCCAGGGCTGCATGGGGGTCCGCAGAGCTCTGCCAACCCGCCCACCAAGGCAGGAAGGGAAGAGCATGACAAGAGCATTTGCCCTTACCACTGGGCCTGAAGGGACCTGGCTGGGGAAGCAGTGACAAGGCCACCTGACGCAGAGTGACAGAAAGAAAATCAGGCTGTGCAGGAGCGGAAAGAGGCCAGCTTTAGCAGAGAATACCCTGCGTTGTGCTTTTAAACAGCCGCAGTCGGGCAGTTTGACTCTGAAAGCCTCTCTCCTCTGTCTCCACCACTTATTAAGTTGGTGATAGAAGGAAAAGTGCTTCCGCCAGCATCCACCCGCAGAGCTGCATTTGGGCAGCATCGCCGATTCACCTTTCTCCCACCAAAGGAGGACGCGTGTGCACGGTCCCAGCACCCTCTGGAAATCATCTCCATTTAACTAGCGCTGTTGCAGCCATCCTTTGGGCCATGCCTATGGGGATATGACAAAACCTGAGTCTCCTGGGCTAATAAAATGATAATTAAAAAAGCAGATTTCTGCCATTGAATTTATCCCTTTCTTCCCAGATGCAGAGCAATGCTTTCTCAGCTATCAAAACTGAAATAATAGTGATCAAATTTCATGCTCACCGGCACAGTGGGGTCACCCTCCCTTGACACCCTGCACATGGACGTGGCCTCCTTGCTCTCTCTGGACAGAAACTGGCTGATTCTGACTATTGATAAACTGAAACTGATAAGTTCCAAACTCAGGCTAACGCAAAAAGGTGAAGAGTTTGCATCAGTCGGGAAAGCTCTCCGGGGGGCTATTTGGCCCCAGACTCGCCCCTCTCCTCCGCTCTGCAGGGCGGGCGCCCACCACACAGGTGTTTCTCCCAGGCTCCGTCTGGAGAACAGGTGCTGTGTTATCCATCTTGGGCTTTATGAGCCTGTGAGTACAGAGTCACAAAGGCATCAATAGCTTAATCCACTACTTCTTCCTCTGCTGAGGCTGGACTGGGGCCCCGGACAGCCCCCCCCACGGATGTTTCTAGAAGCCCCCGGGCTATGCTAGCACAGGCTGCCCTGCCGGGGTGCACCGTGCCGCCAGCCCCTCCGTCTCTGCAGGTGCCCGGGGTCCACTCCCCACTCAACTAGCCCAGCCGGGGCCGCCCCATCAACTGCTCACCCACCCCGGAGCATGGGGAGTGGGCTGCCATGAGGACCCAGCATGCCCGAATCCTGTCACAAAGCGCAGGCCTCCCTAAAGCAGGTTCTCAGGAAGAACGAGAGCAAAGTGCACAGCAGCCAAGCCGAGACGGTGCTCAGCCCACTCTGAAGGCGCAGGAAGACCCCCTAAGGGCTGTTCCCTCGCTCTGCACCAAATCTCAGCACCCCTCGGCTGCCAAGCTCCAAACAGGGCTCGCCCAAGAGAGAGACCAAGACAGAGATGGAGAAGAGAGAGACGGAGGTGAGGGTCTTCCCTGGAGATCAGGGAAACAAAATCCAGAGGAGAGAACAGGACGGCCCCAGGGCCAGCCTTGCTGCAGCCAAAGACCCGGCAGAGCCAGGAGAGGGCCCTCCAGGCGGACCTGCGGGCCTCCCGGTCACCTGGCACAAGCCAAGGGGGGACCGCCATGGCCCCACCTACTTTTAACAAGGCTTCTTAGCCTCTCCTTGGAAGGAGGCAGGGAGTAGGTACTTCTGGCTTGGTAGGAGGGCATGACTGGTATTGATCTGCCATGAAATGAGGGAGAATCAACCCTCTCTCTCTCTCTCCCTCTCTCTCTCTCTCTCTCTTTCTCTCTCTCTCTCTCTCTCACACACACACACACACACACACAGGATGCCCCTACTCTCACAGAGAGCTCAGTGCCCTGCCCTTTATTATTAGGGGCACTCCCCATCCTTGCTGGGTGAGGGATCAGAGTCCAGTAACAGGCACACAGCGTCCCCTTAACATGGAGGCTGCTCTTGGCTAAGTTGTGGAGCTCGGCTCCTTCTTCCCATCAGACGAGGAGGGTGCCGGGCCCCACACGGCTCCACTGCGGGGCTCAGCCATGGACACAGCCTCTTCTCTTCAAATGTGCTCCCCACCCACCTCAGGACTGGAGGGAGTGCTGACTGGTCCTTCTAAAATGTGCCCTTCGGAACCCAGAGACCCTGGGCAAGATCCTTCATCCATCAGTAGAAGCTTATCCACTGGCAAAAGGAGAAAGTTATGATAGAATCTACCCAGAGCTCCCTGCTGGGCATTTATGGGGGTCACTGACATAATGGAAGTGAATTAGCTTTCGGAAATATAAGGAATGGTACGAACTCAATAAATGTTTGTTAAATGGTTATGTGATGAACGAATGAGCATACACAATGAATAAAACATGGTATGTTATAATTATATCATTTCCCCCCCAGCAGATCCAAGGTGTACATTTGGGATAAAAGAAAGCACAGTACTGATATAAAATCTTGACCCTGGAGGACTTCCTAATTCTTCTGTATGGATTTACTGTGATTGAATATTGCTTTAAAATATGTGTTGCATTAGCTAAAGCTTGGAAATTATTATCTTTCTCTTTACACAATGATTAGGGGTTTATAATGTGACAAAATCAGATCATAGCTTTCCTTCGGATTCTGATAGAATAAATTAATGATTAATAATGTATAACATTTTTGAATATTTAATATATACAAGGAACAAATAGGTGCTTTATGTACATTTTCTCATTTACTAAAATCATACTACATGTTATTATGGTAATAAGTTTTCATTTGTTGAGAGCTTACCTCTAACCACTACCTCTAAGTCTCCCCTCAATCCTGTGAAGATGATGGTCCCCAGACTCAGAAAACTGTGCCCCAAAGCAAAAATGTAGGAAATGGCTAAGCAGAAATGTGAATGCAGCTCTCTCAAATTTCAAAGCCTTGCTCTTTCTATAACTCCATGCAAACCACCATATTACTTTTCCTTCTCTCCTAAAAACCTTTTGATTTCCTATTTCTTTCCTACAGCCTTTATTATTTCAAATGTTCTCCCAGTCTATTGTTTGTCTTTTCATTTTCTTAACCAGTATCTTTCAAATTGCAAACGTTTTTAATTTTTTTTTTTATGAAGTCCAATTTATCGTTGGACTTCATAAAACATGATTTTGGTTTCACATCTAAGGAATGGTGTCCTAACTCAAGGTATCAAAGATTTTCTACAAAGTTTCCTTCTAGAACTTTAATTTATTAACCCTCACATTTAAGTCTTTGATACATTTTGAGTTAATTTTTGTATAATGTATGATAAGAAGGTCCAAATTCATCTTTGTGCATGTGGCTATCCAATAGCCCCAGCCGCATCTGTTAAGAATGTTATCTTTTTTCCAATGAATTGCTTTGGTGCCTGTCTAAAATCAATTCGTCTTAAAAATGTGGATTCATTTCTGGACTTTCAATTCTATTCCAATGCTCTATACATCTATCGAGTACTATACAGTATGCCAGTACCATATTATCTTCCTGCCTCCAAAATCTGTACCCCTAGGGAGGGGAGCCCAGGTGCAGTGGGGGGCTCCCAGCAGAGGTCCAGGGAGCAGCAAGCCTCAGGCCAGAGCTTCATGGCTGTGGCTGGCATGTAGGACAAATCCCAGGGGGTGCAGGGGTACTGCCTTTTAGCCTTCATGGTTTCTGATGATAAGTCCACTATTAATCTTATTGATAAGTCATTCTTTTCTTGCTGCTTTCACTAATTTTCTCTTTGTCTCTGGCTTTCTTAAGTTTGACTAGACATGTGTCTAGATGTAGATCTCTTTGAGTTTATTCTACTTGGAGGTCATTGAGATTCTTGGATGTGTAAATCAATGTTTTTCATCAAATTTGGGAAGTTTTGAGGCATTATTTATCCAAATATGTTTCTGCCTCTTTTTCTTTCTCCTTTCCTTCTAAGACTCCAATTATGTGATGATGTCCCACAGGTTCCCTAATACTATTCATTTTCCTTCATTCTGTTTGTCTGGCTATTTCTCAGGCTGGATAAGCTCTTCAAGTTCAATCAGCTCCAACTGAGTCTGATTCTTTCTTCTGCCAGATCAAATTTGTTCTTGAGTCCCTCTAGTGGATTTTTCATTTCAGTTTATCCTTACATATCTTGCTTATTTCACTGAGGTTAATATTTGCAAGTTTATTCCTTATTGCAGCATGTCTCAGAACTTCATGCCTTCTTGTGGCCAAATAATACTCCACTGTGTGTATGTACCCCATTTTGTTTATCCATTCATTTGCTTTTTATGGGCACTTGGGTTGTTTCTACCTTCTAGCTATTGTGAGTATGGCTGATATAAACATTGGTGTACAAGTATCTGTTTGAGATCCTGTTTTCACGTTCTTTGGGTATATACCTAGAAGTGGAATTGCTGATCATATGGTAATTCTGTATTTAACTTTTTGAGGAGCTGCCATATTGCTTTCCATAGTGGCTGCACCATTTGACATTCCCACCAACAATGCAATAGAGGCTCAATTTCTCTACATCCTCTCCAACACTTATTTTCTGTATTTTTGAAAATAGCTCTCTTTGTGAGTGTAAAGTGGTATCTCATTATGATTCTGATTTGCATTTCCCTAATGGCTAATGTTGTTGAGCACCTTTTCATGTGCTTTTTGGCCACTTGTATAGCTTCTTGGAAAAATGTCTATTCAAATCTTTTGCCTATTTTAATTTAATTGGGTTTTTTGATGTTGTTGAATTGTAGGATTTCTTTATATATTCTGGATAGTATGCATTTATCAAATATGTAGTTTGCAACTATTTTTTCCCATTCTCTAGGTTGCCTTTCCACATTTTTTATAATGTCCTATGATGCTCAAGCTTTTGTTTTGATGAGGCTGAACTTATCTATTGTTTCTTCTGTTGCTCATGCTTTTGGTATCATATCCAAGAATCCATTGCCAAATCCCAAGCCATGAAGATTTGCCCGTACGTTATTTTCTAAGAATTTTATAGTTTTATTCTTATATGTAGGCCTTTGATCCATTTTGAGTTATTATATATATATATATTATAAATGGTGTCAGGTAGGGGATACCCAGTTTCCCAACCCCTTTTCTTGAAGAGATTGTTCATTCCCCATTGCATGCATTTAGCGCCTTCATCAAAAAATCCACTGGGCACAGATGTGTGGGTCTATTTTTAGATTTTCAATTCTATTCCATTGATTCATATGTCAATGTCTATGACAGTCCCCACTGTTTTTATAACTGTAGCTTTGAAGTACAATTGGAAATTGGGAAGTATTAATCTTCCAACTTTGTGCTTCTTTTTAAAAATTGTTTTGGCTGTATGAGAACTCTTACAGTTCCATGTGAATTTGAGGATTGGCTTTCCCATTTCTGCAAAAAGGGCTGACACCTTAATTTTTAAGCTGCTTTGAAACCCTATTGGAAGTATGTGTGGTGTAAGTTATAAATCATAAAGGCATTATAATATTTATCTTATAAGATTTAATAAAAGTCACCCTTTAATAAAATAAAGTCACTACTGAGTATTTGAGAGGGTTTTTAAAGGTATTAAGGGTAATGTTTAAAAGCTACATCTTCAGACAGCCTTGTCTTATTTTATGTGGTTCTAGTTCTCTCAAGAGAACCTGACATGGCATTCATGATAAAAGCACTTTCAGATAGTAAGAGACTTTTGTCTATGAACCTGTCTTAGAGAACCCTTTTAAACCTCATCAAGAGTCTACTATCTTAAGATATTTCCTCTGTGTGGCAAAAACATATGCATGTATACAAAAACATCTTCTAACTGATGTACCAGCAAATGCAAACCACTAATAAATCATTTCCGATGGAAACAATGGGGTGAAAAATCTTACGACTCCTTTGTCTAGGAAGCCACTCTTAAGATGTTCAGTGAATAGCCTGATGGAATGAAATCTGAATTTCCTTTCAGAAGCTATTAAAAATAAAAATTAGAGTCTGGAAACAAGGCTTTCACTGCTCATACAATTCATTTGTTACAGTTGGTGATGCTGAAAATCTCCAAGATGATGGATATATTTGGAACTCACAAAGCTTGCATGTTGTTTTTGAGAATTTATAAGGGGTGACAAGCCAAGTCAAGGAATTCACACATTTCTGGGACCAACATCCATCAGTTGGTCAACCAGTCATCCTCTGTTGACATTTACAGTGATGATGTGACTGTTGTTAGGCTTTTGATATTGTCCACAGAGAGAAAATCAGGTCTCATCGAAGATAAAAGACCTGGAAACTAAAATTTATCCCATCAATAGGAAATTAGAGTCAGACACAACCAGCATTTATCAGACCTCTCTCATCTGTTACTTCATTTATTCCAAGACTTAGGTGAGTGGCCGAGCACAATACCCACTCTCAGCCTGGCCTGGCCTTTTCCATTAGAGCTGCTGGCACAGCCTGCATTTCCCAGGATGTGTTTTGACTGTCCTTGAAGACGTTGTCCTGATGTCCCCTCTGCCCTCACTGCTCCTCCCCTTGCTTCCTGGCCGCTTTTTTAGCTCCTGGGTTATTGGACTTAGCTCTGACCTCTGTTCCACTGAGGATACAAAAATAAGAATGAGGTGATGGCAGTGTGGTGGGTACTACAAAAAAATGTGAATTGGAGGTTTTGTTCAAAAACCATATCCAATTAAATAATTAAGTTCCAACTTTTAAAAACTCAATTCGGCCAACGTGCCTTCTCGTCTGCCACATCGCTGGCCCTGCTCGTCCTGGGATTCAGACCCGACCCAGGGCAGAGAGAGACGAGCACTCATGCAAGGCCAGCTCTGCACAAGACAACGCTGGGCTCTTTGGTTTCTGGGAATAGAAAGCTGACTCAAACGAGCTCCAGTAAGACGGGGCATTAACCAGGGCTGGAGGGAAATTTTAGAGGGAGGATGGGAGTGAAGTCATTTCAAGCTAAGGCACAGGATGAATTCTATTATGAGTAAAGGGTGCCAATTTATTACAGACCAAATTTGGCAGGAGCTGGAGGGTTCACAAATCTGTATGCCTAAATCCCTAAATACACACACGGACATGCACACGCAAACACACTTATACACACACACATGCATGCACACACAGACACACAGACACACATGCACACCCATGCAAATGCACACACTCACACACAGACACAGCTGCACACACTTGCACATGCCCAGCACGCCATGTGCACACACACACACAGAGGAACCCAGGACTCCTCACAGCGTTCCCTGTGAGGTCCTGAGGGAAGTGTAAGCACAGCAGACACGCGTCATTCCAGGAGGTTTGAGCTACAAGCCTAGAGCAGCCTTTGTGAGCTGGGGCTTCCCACAGAAGCCCGGGCGTGGCAGCCGAAGTCATAGAATCAAGCAGAACAATGTTTTCCTATTTCTTTTCCCCAAGTCCTTTTGGGATCTCTGCCTTTTACCCCTCCAATGACAAGAAGCCAGAAAAAGCAAAGAACCAGAAAAAGAGTCTGTCCCAATACTGAGAAAAAGAGCCAGCCGATCGACCCGTCCAGGACGTGGCAGCTCCAGGTTGGGGGCAACGGGGCGTCTCACCGCGCCCTCAGGCCTGTGCCTCCTGGGCACGTCCCACCTCCCCAGCCTCTTCCAGGCCATGCAGCCCCTCTCCTGGATGTCTGGGCATGCTGAGCTGACCAGTGCTCGGGGCCTTGGCCAGGCTGCACCTCTGCCCTCGTGTCCTTTACTCCACTCTAGACCTTTCTCATTCCTTCGTAGCTTTAGGGCGTGCCATCAAAGTCATCTCCTCAGGATAGTGTCCCAGATGTTTTAAAGGGACTGGGTCTCACTGGAGAATGACTGTTTTTGTTTGCTTTCTTTGGTTTTGTCGTTCCCTTTTGTTTGGCAGAAAGTTGTCCCATTGAGCTTCTGCGCCATCGGTTCTGATGTTCCCAGGCTGAATTTGGGGACCTTCCTTTCCAGGATCCCCCATGTCCTCTGGCCTGCAGTGACTCCTTTTCCTCGTTTAGCTGAGCAGAAAGAAAGAGAATTGGGGTTTCTATGGGAAACTTGGTATCCCTTCCCCCACCATGCAATTAGACAGCAGGGACTTGGCCTCGGGTTGAAGCTGGGAGAGAAGAGAGAGAAGTGTGGGAGACCCTGCTCGTGGGTTGCTTCTTCCAGTTCTGATTCCCCTCCACAGCTCTCCTGCTTCTGTTTACATTTCAGAAATCTCAGGTAGGTAGATTTGATCTTGCCCAGCAGTGACTATAGTGGGCTCACTCCATCCTTTTCGGAGCCAGCAGCCCCCAAGAGCATTCCCTGGTGCATCCCGAGCGTCCAGGCCCTGCCCCGCACTGGGGATCCCTGTCTCGGCAGCAGCTCGGGCTCTGAAGCTCACGCCTTCTGCAGAGGTGAGGGCTGGGCACATGTCCTAACGTAGACGGCAGTCTCACTCCCCTTAGCCACCTGGTTCTCCTCCAGCAAAGGCCCCGAGACACTGCCCGTGTTCAAGCACTCCACAGACCTGCCCTGCACACAGCATATGAGATGATGAGACTGTACTCAAAAGCTCACGGGGGAGATGGGAGAGACAAATCACAACGCGTGCTCCTCAGGAAAAAGAGCCCAGACGTCCTCCGCCCCCCCTCCTCACTCCCCAGCGCCCCTCCTTGTCAGTGGCCCAGGGGCGTGGACTCCTCTTGATACCGTCTTATCTGTGTTCTGGAGACTTCACATCCCTTCCTCACCTCCTCCCTTTTTAGAGTAGCTTCTTGGTTCCACCAGCCACCTGGCAGGGAATGCCAGGCTTGCCATTCACCCCAAACTGGCCTTTATAACCGTTCCCCAACATAGGTTGGTCTCTGCTCCCAAAAACAATTCTCAGGCCAAGAAAACAAATTTCTTTCCATGTCATTATGAGGCTCCCAAAATGCGTTTATAATGGCAAGGTGCTACAGAGAGTGTAGGGGGTGTGGGGTAGCGCGGGTTATGTCATAGAAGCCTTTGGAGAAGATGTGGATCGTGAAAGAGGGGCCGGCTTTGGGAAGCGGAGAACAGGTGGGCATTGCTGGTGGATGAAGCCCCGGGACACCTCTGCAGGTGAGAAAGCACGCGGAGTCTTCTGGCAAAGTGAGGGCTTGGTCTGAAGTCCGTGGTACGTGAAGCAAGCAGGAGACGGCATGGGGAAAGGTCATGAGGGGCAGCAGACAGTGTGGTCTCCATCAGTCCAAAAGAGGAGCCGCCGAAAGGTGCCAAGCTGGAAGCCAAGTGAACAAGCAGAGGGTGGAAAGCTGGCACTGAGAGGCCCCCCGGTACCCACCGTGCTGAGGAAGACCCTCAGGGGCTGGATCCTCAAATCAGTATTTATACATGATGAGATGCAATGAATTCTTACATTAAATATGCTTCCTGCATAGCAGAAACTCCATCCTCTTTACAAACCATCTTAAATTTTATTGCGGTTTCATTTGCTAGTGTTGGGCTCGTGAAACTTGCTCAGAGTTAAATGGATGTAGCTCACTAATATCTTTAAAACACCAAGACGATCCAAACCACACACGTCTGCTGGCTCTTAGACATCGGTGTATTTGCTCTGTGCGAAGGATTTTGCAGTGCAAATGATCTTGATCTCAAATTCCCACTCCATGTTGTCCATCTTATTTCTAAATTGTAATTTTAACAGTCCTGTTCTTGGGAAAAACATAGTTGACATTATCTGAGATATACACTGCTCAACTTTCTGGCAAAAAAGCTTCAAGGAGAAATCTCAGAGACGACTGCGTGTGCCTCTTTGAGGCACTGGATGAAAGGCTGGAGGGAAGGAACTGCTAATGAGGTGAAGGGGTTCACCCGAAATTACATTGGCAAAGAAAGGCAGGGCGAACACTGCAAGCCAGGTTATTCTATCTATATATAAATATCTAAAAATGGGCTTGTATTCAGAACATACAAACATCTCTACAAACCACCATAAAAACACAAACACACTATAAAAAATGGACAAAAGATTCGGAAAAGCACTTTACCAAAGAAAAGGTAAGAAGGCAAGTAAGCACATGAAAAGGAGCTCAATGTCAGCAGTCATCAGGGAAATGCAAAATAAAACCACAGCGTGAGATTACCAGTACACTCGAATAAAATAGCTAAAATTAAGAATATTGGCAATAGCAAACATTGACAAAAAATGGAACAACTGGAATTCTCATAGTTTGGTGGTTGAAGTTCAAAATGGCACAGCCACACTAGAAAGCAGTTTGGTAGGTTTATATAAGGTTAAACATACACGTATTGTTTTTAACAAACCCAATCCTGGATATTTATCCAAAAGAAATGAAAACAGATTCTGCAATAAGACTTGTAAACAAATGTCCACAGCACATTTATTCATAATTGTCAAAATGGAAACAATCTAAATGTCCATCAACAGGTCGATGGTTAAATGAATTGTGCTGTATTCACAAAATAGGATACTAGTTATCAATAATAAAGACTAAACTATTGATTAGCACAATACTGTGAATAGATCTCAAAAACATTTGGCTGGTGGAAGAAGTCAGAAACAAGAGCACATATTGTATGACTGCATTTATATGAAGTTCAAGAACAGGCAAAACTAGTCTAGGTATCAGAAATCAGATCAGCAGTTTCCTAAGAGGGGAGATTATCTGTGAATGAGCACTAGAGAACTTTCTGGGGTGTTGGAAATATTCTACATCATGTTTGAGGTGACAGTTATTTGTCAAAATTCATAGAACTGTACATTAAACATGTATGTATTTTATTGTATATAAGTAAATAAGTTATGCTTAATGATAGATAGTTGATAGATAGGATAGATGGATGATGGATGGATGATGGATGGTAGGTAGATGTGTAAAAATAAACACAACAAAATGGAGTTGCTACGACTAAGAGATTTAAAATGGAGCCAGGAGGTCATTCTGTTAGCAAATATCAGCCC
>JAQZBX010022626.1:0-31405 GCA_029593785.1 Cabassous unicinctus | reverse complement strand
TTGGATGCTTTTTTAAAAAATGTTTTATTTATTTATGTATCAATGTTTTCCTAGTTATATCTGATAAATCTGGTTTCAGACTATCCAATAATTTATACTAAATGGTTTTGAAAGAACTGCCTCATTTATCCTGACCAAACCAGTGCAATTACAAAATTGAGACCAAGATTACACTGTGATTATCTACTATTCTACAATAGAATATATCCAGCAATACTGACAGGATATCAGTACCCCTAACATCTTAACAACACAAAAGTGTCCCACAGCTATGACCCTAGAGATATGTCCTCGCTTCTTGCTTCCTACGTTCTGACTCATTATTAAGAAAACAAACAAAAAACAGAACAAGACAAAATTTTACTATATCCTCTTAGATGACTGCAACAATGTCAATTTTTAAAAATATCTAGGCAGTGTTTATTGAGTTCTTATTAGATGCCTGTCGCTGAGCTGGGCATTGCAGATTTACAGTGATCACAATAGACATGGTGCCTGTTCCAGGGGCGATTATAACCTATAAGAATAAAAAAGCATATGGGCACGAAAATTAAAAATCACTGAAGTCACTTTGGGATAGCTTGCCACTTTCTATTGGTTCTACACTCTTAGGTAGTCTCCTAACCATCTAGAATCTAGCCCTTTCTTCTCACAAGGTTTTTCTGAGTGGGTTTTGAGAGGCTTTTATTTACCTATAAACTCCAATCTATTTTTAATCCTGATTCAGGCTAGGTACCAAATACTTATTTCTCCCGAGAATTAGCATCTACTCTTGGTCCACCTTGAGTTAAAATTTTAGTTCCTTTGGATCATCCAAGAAGTGTCTGTCTTCTGTGTCCTAAGGTATATTTGAACCAACAGACTTCTTTCTCAGTGTAGTTCATCTCCCTGGTTTCTTCCAGAACTGTAGTCATTTCCTGATTTAATGTTTCTGCATATTCCATTTCAAACTCTCCCATAATTTCCTCAAAGATAACATTTCATGTTAATTCAGTAAAATACAGATTTCTTCTAATACATACTTTGCTATAATATGTTTAACAACTGAAGTTGAGACCAGTCATTATTTGTATCAATGTTGTTGTCATGCTCTGTTATTTATCTTTTTTTTTTATTATTATCCATGTCCAACCCACCAAAATGGATACTTGTTCAAAGCTTGAAGGATTTCAAGACATACATTGAAATAACTGTCAGATAGTATCAGTGTACTCTGCAACAAAATCAATTTTACAATGCTCATACTCAGTTGCAAAGGCAAGACATGCTGGCACTTTGACTGACTGCCTAATTTAGTCAGGGTCACAATGACTCCTCCTCTCACAGAGTCACCACATAAAGCCTGTTACCCAAAATGTTTCAATCTACCAACTCATCTTCCACTTTTAAACTATGAGACATTTTCACTACTGTCTAGCAATTACTAAAGAAAGATGAGGTAAAGAAATGCACATCAGGAGAAACTTAAAAACTGAAAGCTTCCAAAATCTACAGGCATACCAATAATACATGTTTTCTCTTCTTCACTATGCTGTCCCAGAACTAATAGAAGAAGTAAAAACCAATGAACATGGCTTTACATCCTAGCATTGACCAGATGGTCATAGGAACAGCGGTGGTTAAAAAAACACAAAAACTGAAAGTAGTATATGGGGAAAGAAACACTAAAATACAATATCTACTGTTAATTGAGAGTCATTTAGAAACCAATTGCATTCAAAACTTTACCTAGAATTATAATAATTGTACATTACTTTGAATAACTTATTATATGTTTAAAATATTTAATTCTCTGTGCTCTGGCTATGGGAGTATTTATTTCAGTTCTCTGAAAGCACTATGTTCTTTCTTATCTCTTCACACTGTTTCTTCGGAATGTGATAACAAATCTCTACCTCAGCCTTACTTCTCCTGTTAAGAAACTTTGCTCAAGTGAATTGTTCCATCTTCGGTGAAACTTCCAACTGCCCAAACTCCTTTGGACTCCCTTGATCTGAGCTCTTCCAACTCCCTCTACTTTCCCTCATTCAGCTTTACTGATTGTTACTGAATATCGTCTGTGCTAAAGTGTGAGCCTCATAGGTTGAAGGCCAAGTCTGTTGCTTTCACAACAGTGTTGCTAGCTCCTTACACAATGTCAAGCACATGGCAGGAAATCAATATATGCTGAATTAGTAAATGAAAGTATGAGTGGATGGTAATAAGTCATCATAGCATATCCCTGAGGTGGCTCTTTTACATGTTTTGCATATGTTTGCTTTGTCAGGATGCCATAACGTCCAAAGATATACTATATAATAATCAAGATATACTAATAATGCATCAAGGCTATGAATGTTTGATATAAGAACAATACCTAGATCAGGGGTCCTTACCCTTTTTTGTTCCACGGACCCCTTTGCCAGTCAGGTAAAAACCATGGACCCCTTACTAAGTCCACACTATACTGTGTATTATTTAATAAATATATCACACCCACACCAACACATCCCCCCCAAGAACAATGTTTTTTGTGGTTTTTTTTTTTTCAATTCAAGCTCACAGACCCCCTGAAATCTTTCCATGGACCCCTTTGGGGTCTGTGGACCCCTGGTTAAGAACCCTTGGCCTAGATCATACTTGGCTGAAAATGAGAGAGTTGGGAAAAGAGTCTAAACATTGAAAGCATCTGCAAGTCACTGGACCAGTCAACTATAACAGCTCACTCACATTTACCATAAGAGAGACTACAAGCCACACATTACTTTTATAGCAGTGCATATACTAGAAGTATCCTAATGAGAAAAGTTGTCTTGGGATTTAAAAGGCAATTGAGGCTTTTTTCAAATAGGCCCCAATTAACTTAAAAGGTAAATGGATGCTTTAAAACACATATACAACTAATGTTTAACTTTTTCACAGTCATCTAAAGAGTAACATTATATAATGGTGAATAAAAGGTTTTCATTAAACTAGTTTGATGAGAAACCAAAGGTTACAAAAATTCTCAAAAGCAATAAAACTTGATCAAGTATTATCAGAATTCACTTGTAGCTTTATATTAATTAGTTCATCATCATTAATTCATCTATAGTTGGTTAAAAGTTGATAGTATTTGTTGAAGTCTATAAACATATTGGGAATTAGGGAAAGTCAAATGACCATCACTACTTATAACTAAATAAAAATTCAAATACAAATGGATGTTTGCAACTGATAATAAAATTTGCCAAAGTATTATCAGTTTGATATTGCTAACATATGTCATGCAGGATGGAGAGAGCCAGAAGAAAGGAGAAACATACATTGAATAAATGCTCATAAATTTTTAGAGCTATATATTCCCTAGTTACCCCCAAAGGAAAATGATGGATAGAATATGAATACTGAATAAAAATAAACGCACAGGGTATCTCAATGTGTTCGATTGAATTCTGCACCCCTCTTTAGGCATGTTTTCATCTTACTCCACATTGCTGTAGGTGTGAACCCTTTGTAAATAGGACTTCTTGAAAATGCTATTTCCAAAGGTCAACTGAATGGGTTACTGGAGGCCTTTTAAAGTGAGCCCACAAGTCATAGAAGACAGAAAGGAGAGGGTATTGCCATGTGATAGAAAGGAGATATACAAGCCAAGGAATCCCAAGGGTTGCCAGCAGCCAGCACCAGAAAAGCAAGTCTAGCTGCTATCTTGATTTGGATTTCTTCTAGCCTCAAAAGTACAAGCCAATACATTCCTGATGTTAGGTAAAAAGCACTTTGTGGTATGTGTGATAGCAGCTCAGGCAAACTAAGACACTAATGTACCAAGCAGAATGTGAATATGCCACTTCAACAGAGGGCAAAGCATTCTAAAGTTATTTTATAAAATAAAGTTAAATATATTAATTATATTCTCATATAACCAATGTTTTCATTTAATATTAGATTTTTCCTGGTTTGTTGACTGATTCTTAGAACTTAAACTAATTCTAATTTTGTTATAAATGCTACTTAAAATTGCACATGATGGACTCTGTTCAAATTATAAAGTAAAATACATAAATGCAAACCTATTTTTATAATATTTGGGAATGACTTTGCTCCTGAATAATATTCATTGAAAATAAAACAGCTAGATTATAAGATTAGAAAAAAAGGTGGGGGAATAAAAAGTAAACAATATTGGCTAATAAATGAAAGAAAGAAAAAAGTGATCCTTACAGTTTCAGAGGTATCAGAAAGGTAAAGAGAATAAAACCACCTCTAAACACCTGGGAAAACATAACTAAGACTAACAACTCTGCAAAACAAAGCTCAATCTTATTGGGCAGTCTCTACCCACATGAGCTATTAACTCAGAAAGCTCAGACTTTCCCCAACTTTTTCTATTTTTCTTCCACCAAATTGTCCCACAACTGTTACCTCAGAAATTGTCTGTTGTCTTAAGACTATGCCCTAACTATATGGCAGTTCTTTTTCTTTTTCTTTTTCATTTCTTTTCTTTTTTGATGGGGCGAGGGGGGGCAAACCAAGTAATCTAGTCCACTGCCTAAGAGAAGTTTTCACTCTTTAGAGGTAAAAAATAACTCCTGAGAATCTGACATCAAACTTATTCATAGGGAAAAAAAAGTTGTCTATACACATACAGACATATTTTTTCCATGTAATTGCACAGGGTTGTAGCCAAGTCCAGGCTGGATATTTAGTATGCATTAGCCTGGTCACACCAGTCAACAGTGACCATGGTCCACTTTGATAGACTGTGGTGTCCATTCTAACTGTGTGGTGCCTTGTTGAAAAATATTTTGACTAATATCTCTTCCTGGAAACATGGTTTCTGACAGGACAGTCGTAGCATAAAATGAATGACACTGCCCCATCTATGAAGACATATCATCAAACAAGGAACCACAGGATACATATTGAATAGAATAGTCTTTGGAACCAGAAAGGTCCATTTGAATCATTATTTTACCACTTACTTGCTGTGTGATGCAAGGACACTTACTTATCTTTCTGAACCTAAATATTCTCATCTGTAAAATGGAGACAATACTTTGGTCATAAAGTTACATAAAGGATTCTATGACAGGGGTAGAGTGAATTCTCAAAGAAATGATGATGGTGATGATGAAGACAAAGATGATGATGATGATTAAAATGGTATGCTTAAATGTTTATCATTTAAATGACTCCTTTAACAGCCTAAGGCACTTTCTTTTTGCTCTTGGGTGTCTGAGTTCAAATTACCTCTCCTGAAAACTTTATTCATAATCATTTCTACTTCAGAATTCCCCCTACCATGACATACCCTGTCTTGAAACACATTGTACCTTTAGATGAACTTTTAGAGATTCATCTCAATAATAATTTACTGAGAATGTCTTAGGTACTGGGCACTACATACACAGGGTTTTTATGAGCATCACATTATCACACAATCTATACCACAACCAAAGGACCAGCAGCCTCAGAGGAGAAAGAAAGCTGTTGCAAAGCAAATAACAGGACATCTAAAATATCAACCAGAATATAAGGGAATGCAATAATGGCCAAATGAGTTTTAGTGGTATAAATGTTCTTTTTCTTTCACATTGTTTCAGAGCAACCATTTCTAGGTTTCTATAAAAATGTGGCAAATGATGAAAAGCAGAATTTATTATCTTATTTTATATTAGTAACCCAATTTCCCTTAGGACTGTTAGAGATATGGAAAGGGTTGGGGACTGAATTAAAAAAGCTATTTGGGTAACATTTGAAATAACACCCAAGAATGAAATAATGTGCCCATAAATCTTTTTCAGTATCTGTAAATTCTAGAATCCCCTGAGCTACTTTCTTGGTACCTGGAGGAGAAAATGATTATTTTAATTTTAAAAAGCCAGTAGGTGCAAATATATGCTGAGATTTGGAAATAGGGTTTAGATTTTTCAAAAGACAGTTAATATATTTTAAATAGAAAAATATCAGATTCTTTTTCACTGCTAATCTCTTAATAAAGGCCTAAAGCAAAACAGTAATTTTAAACTCTCTGCCAATTCATCCTTTCATTCATTCAACAAATAGTTGGGGAGAATCTATTACATACAAGGCTCTGTATGGGGTGCGGGGGTGGGCAAGTACAATTAAGCTGAGGTCTGTGCCTTCAACAGTGTTGGAGCCTATTGGGAAGGGCGGCGTTACAAACTAACAACTCTGTGCCATGAGTTGATGGATTATAAATGATTTATAGTAACATGCTATGATGGGGCATAGGCTAAAACTTTTCACAGGGCTGGGTTTATTTACCAAAGATCTAGATTTGCGCTAAGACTTAAGATGGGACATGTAGTGAAGGAAGTAAGAACATCTTACATACCAGGAATCAAAGGGGAAGCTGAGAAAGTGACCGATTTTACCAGGTGATTGAAAGAAACAGTGAGAAGTAAGACTGGAAAGACAAGGTGCTATCGAGGCCTCATATGCCAGGCAACGAGGACTGCACTTGATTCAGGGCACATCCAGAGCCAGCGAAAGATTTTGGACCACAATTTATATACCTCAGCATCCACAGTACCAATAGTCCCTGACATATGTAAGAAGCTAAATAAAAATTTGATGCATTACGTGACCAGAGTTTCATCTCAAAACCTGGATAATGTTGATATGAGAGGCAGCAAGGCATTTTATAAAAATCTCTAGATTAAGCATCTCTTCCTAATAATTTGCATGAACTTATCCTGGGCATATCCATTATCCTGATGGAGACTCAGTATTTCTACAAGAAGATGGATAAAATAATCATCATCTTTCACAGAAACCATCCTATTATTAACACCATGTATTAGTTCTGTATATTTGTTATAGTTCATACACCAAATATAAGCTATGGGCTATAGATAGCAGGAATATTATGACCACGTTCTTTCATCATTTGTAATAAATGTGTCACAACAATGTAAGGTGTTGGTGGTGGGGTGATATATGGGACTCCTATATGGTATGCATGATTGTTTTGTAAACTTACAATTAAAAAAAAAATAGCCATCTTATCTAAATGGGGTATTTCTGAAGCACAAATGTGATCATCATTGAGGAAATGTTTTACATGAATAATGATACTGTTAGCACTGAAGAGATCAGTAGGGCATCTACCATCAGTTACAAGAAGGATAAGAGGGAATGACCACCTGAAGTGGAGATGGGCAGAAGGGACAAGTATGAGAGAGAGTTCAAAGGTAAAGTTATCAGGCATGGATGTGGTAGGCAAGAAGTAGGGTCTGATACTACTCTCAGTGGGTTGTATTAAAAATTAAATATGCATGCATAAAACATACATTTAAAAGGCTTGGTACTAGAGAGTCTTAAAAGAGTCGTTTTTAATGTTATTATGATAATTTTTTCTTAATTTCCAAAATAAAAGTTTTTAAAAATTTAGAGATGTTTCACATGAAGAAAAATTTATTTTATATTAGGTTGGTTCAAACGGAATTGTGATTTTGGACTGTGAAATTTAAATCATTATAACTAGGCTCAAATACATCTTTAATAATCAAAATAGGAACCATTACAATCAACACATTTTTGCCAACGAGAAATAAGTTTGTTTATTCCTGTAGCCTAAAAATCCATGCTTTGGGATTCAATGAACTCTTGGAAAGCATTTTCTGCATCCTGCTGGTTGTGGAAGCATTTTCCCTGCAAAAAGTTGTCAAGACGCTTGAAGAAGTGGTAGTCAGTTGGCGAGAGGTCAGGTGAATATGGAGGATGAGGCAAAACTTCGTAGCTCAGTTAGTTCAACTTTTGAAGCATTGGTTGTGCGAAATGTGGTCAGGTGTTGTCATGGAGAAGAATTGGGCCCTTTCTGTTGACCAATGCTGGCGGCAGGCTTTGCAATTTTCGGTGCATCTCATCGATTTGCTGAGCATACTTCTCAGATGTAATGGTTTCGCCAGGATTCAGAAAGCTGTAGTGGATCAGACCAGCAGCAGACCACCAAACAGTGACCACGACCTTTTTTGGTGCAAGTTTGGCTTTGGGAAGTGCTTTCGAGCTTCCTCTCAATCCAACCACTGAGCTAGTCGTCACTAGTTGTCACATAAAATCCACTTTTCGTGGCATGTCACAATCCGATCAAGAAATGGTTCGTTGTTGTTGCATAGAATAAGAGAAGACGACACTTCAAAATGATGATTTTTTAAATTTTTGGTCAGCTCATGACGCACCCACTTATCGAGCTTTTTCACCTTTTCAACTTGCTTCAAATGCCAAATGACCGTAGAATGGTCGACGTTGAGGTCTTTGGCAACTTCTTGTGTAGTTTTAGGAGGATCAGCTTCAATGATTGCTCTACATTGGTCGTTGTCATCTTCCGGTGGCCGGCCACCACGCTCCTCATCTTCAAGGCTCTCGTCTCCTTTGCAAAACTCCTTGAACCACCACTGCACTGTACGTTCATTAGCAGTTCCTGGCCAAATGCGTTGCTGATGTTGCAGTTGTCTCTGCTGCTTTACGACCCATTTTGAACTCAAATAAGAAATTTGCTCAAATTTGCTTTTGGTCTAACATCATTTCCATAGTCCAAAATAAACATAAATAAACAGCAAGTAATAAGTCATTAGCAAAAAAAATATAAAGCAAGAAAAGCACATTAAAATGATGTATAACATAACCATATTTATTTAAGAACGTATTCCAATATCAAACAGCAAATTTCAACAATGCAAAACCACAATTACTTTTGCACCAACCTAATACTTTGGATGAATGCCTACATAATAAATCATTGAAAATATTCTATTAAAATTTTTATTTTATTAAATTTTATTCACCATATTATTAAAATTTTACTGTTAGTCAAATGCAGTATGGCTAAAGAGATGAGGATTCCATGCCAAAATATATTGTTATTTTTAAAATGCATGCCATTATTTTTTATTACATTTTAAATTAATTTCAAGATGGAATACCCTACTTAATATTTTCATGATAACTTTCTCTTCCTAAGTGACTTTTAATTGCTTTGGTTTATATTTTCCTCTTTTGCTTTCGTAGATATTTTAATTAGTCTAATTATATTAAAGTAATTAAAAAATAAACTGTCATTCCATTTCTTTCACTAATTTATAAAAATGTTCACAATTTAGTCCTTAAAAAATTTCAATACAAACCTGAATTAAGCTTTAGTAATATTAAAATCTGTTCTATATATTTTTTATATATGGTTAATAATTACATGCTAATTTGCTTTTCCTAAAAAAATACTAATGACATTAAATTTCCTGGTGCTCAAAATTTCTTAAGAAAAGTTATTTCAATAAGAACATTTTTATTAGGTGCCAATTAGTATAAAATGAATAAACAAGATACTTGCTTCTAGGATCTCAAAATGCAAAGTGACAGTGATGCAACAATATTAAGACTGTCAGGAATTATAATGACAATAGAGAAAATAGAAAGTAACATTTCTTGGTAATATGTTGGAGCTGACACTGTACTGAACACCAGGCACTGTGTTCATCCAACCATCCATCCATCCACCTTTCCATCCATCTACCTTTCCATCCATCCATCTATCCACCTTTCCATCCTTCCATCCACCTTTCCATCTATCTACCCATCCATCCATCCATCCACCTTTCCATCCATCTATCGTTCCAAACACCTACTCATCCATCCATCCATCCAATAAACATTTATTGAAAAATATACTTTGTGTCAAACACTGTTGTAGGTGCTGGGAACATAGTGGTGAATATGCCTAATCCCAGTGAGGGAGACAGAAAACAAAGATAAACAAAGTAAGAACAGAAATGAATTTATCTTAATAAAACTGCTTTAAAATAAATAAATAAGCAATAATAGCCAGAAATAGCAGCTATGTACAGCAGAGGAAGAACAGAGAGATTGAGAGGTGCTAAATTTTTTTGTCTGCTTTTTTGTTTATTATTATTGAAATAATGAAAATGCTCTAATAATGATTGAAGTGATAAATGCACAACTATGTATTATGCCAAATACCATTGATTGTATACTTTGGATAGATTGTATGCTTTACTAGTATGTATCAATAAAATTGAATTGTTTAAAAAAATGCATTATCTTATAATTGCCAAGGAGTAAAATAAGGGAGAGGAATGGGATAGTACATTACAGGAGGGTGGTCAGGGAAACTAAAGAGAAAATAAAATTTGAGCTGAGATCTCAATGAATAAGGGGGAAAATCATGAATACCTGGGGAGAAAGCATTCCAGGCAGAAAGAACAGAAAAGGATAAGATTCTGATGAGGGAGACTGGTTACGGTGTTTAAAGAATAATCTAGAGCCAATTTGGCTGGAGCCTTGCACACAAGTGGAGAAGTAGTAGAAAATGTGCCTGAAAAGAGAGCTGCTGGTCAGGTAATAGAGTGCACTGTAGACCACAGTTAAGTCTTTGAATTTTATTCCAAGCACGATGGGCAGACACCAGATTGTTTAGACATGCCTGAAGTGGGTTAGAAGGATGACTCGGCTGCTGCACTGAGAAAAAGCTGAAATTTTAGAGGCTCAAGAGTGGAAGGGAAAAAGACGCATTAGGAGGCTCCAGCATTGAGACAGAGCGAGGAGTGATGGGTTTTTGACTAGGGCTAGGTAGTGGTGAAGGATAGAAGTGACCAATTCAAGTTCCAGTGTGAGAGAGAGTTGGCAAGATTTTCTGATGGGTTACATGAGGGGTAGGTGAGAAAAACAGGAGTCAGACATGACTCCAGAATAGCAGTGCTGTGCAAAATGAGATAAGGGCATCTTGTGGCAAGAGCTGGTTTAGCAGGGGATATTTAGAGTTCCCTTTGGGACATATAATATCTAAGATGCCTATTACATGTCATAGCATCTATCCAGGGGTCAGATGACTATAAAGAACAGAGTGTGGGGGATACAGCTAGAGCTGGAGATGTCAAGTTGGGAGTCATCAATGAATAGTGGAATATAAAGCCAAGGGTTGGATGACATTACTGAAGAAGTGGGTACATATAGAGGAAAGTTCTCAGACTGATCCCTGATGCGTACTCCTGAGGTTGGAAAGATGAAGAGGGGCCAGAAAGGGCAACAGGGAAGGAGTCACCAAGCAATGAGTGGGCAACCAGAAAATTTTGTTGTCAGAGAAATCACGAGAGAAAATTGCCAATGCATTTGGGAATATGAAGAGGTTTAGATCCCTGAGGAAAGTGGTAGAAATGAAAGTCTGACTAGAATGGAAGACAGGTGGATAGAGATAATGAATCTAGATACTGTTTTTAGGAGTTTCTTATTAAATGGAAGAGAGAAATTGAGTAGTACATGGTCCGTGTGAAGAATCATGGAAGGTTATTTATTAAATAGCATGTAATTTGGGAGATATGACAGCAAGGTATGTGTTGATATAAATGGTCCAATATAATGTTACCCCTACTAAATATTTCCCAAGCTTCTACCATTTTACACACAAGAAATGGGTTTACAAGGGAGTCAGGCTCACTCAAGACAGCATACGAATTGGTGGTGCTGAGAAGAACAGAAGAATTTCAACTCCACGGGACTCGAAGGAGGAAGCTCAGTTCATTGGAGCAGACATACACAACAGAAATAAAAGAGTCTTTCCCTAATGTCTAAATAAAGCAAGACTAGATTTACGGTCGCAAATGGGGTATTGGAATTTAGATTAAGGGCAAAAGCTACAAATCCCTTTATCAGTAAATTATAGATTTACTGATTTTTTTGTTGTTTAAATTTATAAAAGGGAGAGGACTTTAAGAATTGGCCAGATACATGTACAGAATATTTCAGAGACAGGCAGGTGGCCAGGAGAAGTTTTAGAAGCGAGAGCGAAGTGAATGTGTCTACACACTTCAGGACATGGAACGTACTTTCTTCGTTTATTGGGAATAAATGAAGACAGAAGAAAGTTGAAAAATCCTGGATGATCAGATTAAAGGCTTAGAAACAAAGAGTGAGGATTCAGACCTGCCTCTTTAGAGTGAAAGCTACTCTGCGATCAAAGCCGTAGGTGAACAGAAAGGTTGACAGCAGTGCTGAGAATTGATTGGGAGAAAGTTTTTGATGGAGGCAGGGAGTGCCAAAAGGAAAGAGAAGATGTCAGCTCATTCTCTAGATAAGTAATTACAATAATGACCCTATGCCAGTAAAGTTAAGAACTAACAATTGGAGTCCATTATTACAACAGAGCTATTTTTAAGTGAAAATGTCTAAATTTTAATCAAGACTGTACTGAAAGCATGCCAACTCACTTATTCTGACTTTTTGTAAGAAATCTATGTACTTATGACAAAACTCCATCCCCATAACTGGCTCAACAACTGAAAGCTGCATGCCCTGCTGATGGCACATCAGTAGCATCCTTTTGCATAAGGACATGTTACTCTACCTTGTAAAGTATAATACTACTGTTCAGGAATAACAAAAAAAATTGGTGGCTATTATATATCTTGTCATAACTTACAAAATTGTGCAGGAGAGAGTGTAAACTACAATGAAAAGTATAATCCATGCTTAGTGGCAATGTTCTAAGATGTGTTCATCGATTGTAACAAATGCACCACACTAATGAAGGATGTTGTTAGTGTGGGAAAATGTGGGAGGGGTAGGGAGTGGGCATATGGGAATCCCCCATATTTTTATGTAACATTTATGTAATCTAAGAATCTGTTTTAAAAAATTAAAAAGTATATTTTTTTAAAAAGGAAAAAAATATTTAAATTTTTAAAAAGGTGCCAAAAAATGTTTACTTTTATTCCAAATAGGTAGAAGTAACTGAAATACAAAAAAAAAAATTCAATCCAGACCTGAGAAATAAAACTACAGTCAATTAAATCTTGGCTACCAAGATACATTGAATTATGTTCCCAAAGACATGGTCTTAATCATAATCAGTCTTCTGTAGGTGTGACTTCATTTCTAAATAGGACCTTCTGAAGATGTATTATCCATTAAAGTGGGGAATAGGATTTTCTAAAATCCTTTTTAGGTGTGGCCCAAATGAATCACAGTGAGTCTTAATATATATAACCAGAAGTTTCCTTAAGAGAGGAAATTCAGCCAGAGAAGCCAGAAGCTAGAAGTTAGCAGAAACCAGAAGAGCAGCCACTAGGAGAGAGAGAGAGATCCCCATGTGATGGGAAGCAAAGATGCAAGCCAGGCCCCAAGGATTGCTGCAAGGCAGCACCAGAGTGCTAGAGTGAAGAGCACCAGAGTGTCTTCAGGAGACAGACAGCCTTGCCGACGCCTAGACTTGGGGCTTCTGGACGCTAAAACCATGAGCCAACAAATGCTTGTTGCTTAAGCCAGTCCATTTTTGGCATTTGTCATCGCAGCCCTGGCACACTAAGACAGCTATTAAGGAGATTGGCAGGGGCACATCTACTCGATCTACTACCGGGTGTATAAACAGGCTGACAGAAAGAGACAATAGAAATAGGAAAGAAATACCTTTTAATAATTCATTGAGGGAAGCGGGAGTGGCTCAGCGGATAGAGCCCCCGTTTACCATATGGGAGGCCCCGGGTTTGCTTCCAGGGGCCTCCTTGTGAGGGCAGGCCGGCCCGCGCGGCGTGAGGGGCTGATGCAGCGGGACCTCACAGCAAGGGGAAGATAAGCAGACACGGAGAAGACACACAGCGAATGGACACAGCAAGCACAAGCAGCAAGGGGGGGATAAATAAATAAATAAATAAATCTTTTTTTTAAAAAAAATAAATAATTCATTGAGGCTTAAAGGTTCAAAATTACAGCTGGAAAGTTTCCTTAACAAAATCTGCTGGAGTTCTAAGAATATCTCTTTTCACTCCGACTCATGTCCTCATGATGGTGTGGTGGTAGCGTGTGTTGTATCCAGAGACAAGAGGACTTTGGCAACAAGGCTAGTCAGAGAAGCTGAAATGCTGAATCAAAGGGGTAGCAATGGAGATGGGATGCTAAATCTCCTTTTTAAACATCACTGATCATTTCTTATCACAAAGGAAAGGGACCTTGTAGAATACCAAAATCATTTATTTGAAGACCAAAACAAAGTTCATATTAGGACTGATAGCAAGGTGGGAGGTAATATACTCATATTCTACAAAATCATTAAGACTCAACCATTGTTGCAAAACCCACGTCGGCTCTATCTCCTCCTGGAGCCTTGCCCGGTCCCCCCAAAGCTGTTCACCCTCAGCTCTGAATCCCCACAATACACTATGCATATATTTTAGGAAGGAAACATGCACTTTTTGTTATAATTTGATTTGGACTCATCTGATTTCCTCAAGTAATATTCAAGCTGTCTGTGGGAAAGAAGGATATGTGACCCAACATATAGATGATAAAAAAATGAAGGAAAATTGGTTTAGCAAATAAAACTTGCTTAATACATGATTGCCCCTAAGAGAGGTTAGTATCATCCAGGTGATTAAAAATAATTGAATTATTTAAAATATATGTTATTATATACTATTATATAATATTACTGCAATGCATTACTAACATTACATATTAGGTTAATATATCTATATATTATATTGTTTGTAATGCATAAATATCATATGTACTATATATTAATATAGAAATGTGTTTTTATATATTATATATTAATATACATGAACTGTTTCAAATATATATATGTAACTCAGGAACATGAACATGTGGTCAAAACCTTTAAGTCCTTTTCAGTACAATTTACTTGTAAGGATAACTCCACAATTTGGTTCATATTAGTTGTTCAGATATAACTCAATTACTTAGTAATAAATTTCTACACGTATACAATTCTTTTGAATCATTCTGTGTAAGCCCTGGGCCATTGAATTCTTCTGCCTTGTATGAATGTTGTCTTATTTATTTACCTGATACAAATAATAAACTACTAAGCAATAAGTTTTGGCTTCTGAGCCACTAGTTATGAGTTTAAATCCAGACTGAATTTTATTAGCTATGTAATTTGGGGCAAGTAAATTAACCTTTCTAGGCATAACATTTCTCATTTGAAAAACTAGGAATAGTCCTTCTAGGATTGTTTTAAGGATGACATGGGATATTTGTCAAGTGTTCACTGAAGAGTAGCTTTTGTCATGATTATAGGCATCATTATCATCATCATCATGATCAGCTAAATCCTGATTTTAGCTTTAACTACAGTGTTTAAGTGTGCTAAAAGCTAATGGAAGCAATATATCAGAAATGGGTTGGCTTTTATAATGGGAATTTATTAGGTTAAAAGCTCATAGTTCTGAGGCTGTGAAAATGTCCAAATCAAGGCATCATCAGAGATGCTGTATCACCAAAGGTGGGCTGTGGGCAATTAGGCACATGGCAGTGTCCTCTAAAGAGGCTTTCTCTCTGAGCTCAACTGTGGGCAATCAGGCATATGGCTTATCTCTCCACTCTTCTCTAGGCTTTGCACTCAGCCTCTCAGGGCATGCCTCTGTGATCAGCTGATTCTAGACTCCAACCCCCAGCCTCCAGGACCTCTCTCTCAGTCTCTCGGGGTTTCTCTGTCTCTGCTGCTTATTTTCTATGTGTCTCTGCTTTCAGTCCTCCATTTATAATGGACTCCAGCAAGAGGGCCAAGACCCACCCTGGGTCACACCTCAGTGAAGTAATCTGACCAAAGAACACCCAACTGAATCCAATCCAATCAAAGGGCCCCACACTCACAGGAATGGATGAGCCCTAAGGACATGATTTCCTGGGGTCCACCCAACTTCCAACTACCACCCAATTTGAAAAGTTTGAAGTCAGTTATGTTTTCATTTGTCAGGGAATTAATTCCAGAAGTCCTTAAGCAATGGATTCAACAGATTGTTTACATTTGCCTGCCTGTGAAATATGGTAGAGTCCATTTCATATAACAATACAGATAACTTGAAAAGAAAGGAATTAAATGAACATTTATTAAAATATCTACTTTGTATATAAATATGTTAATATTGAAAAATAATTTTATCAATTAATTTGGCAGAAGGGTGGTACAGAGAAGAGAGAGTAAAAATGGATAAAGGATTTCTTTATCATGTTTCTCATTTTTAATGAGCATTTTTTTAAAAAACATATACTATTCCAAGAAAATATGGTATTATGCTATCAAAGGACATTAATTTTTGAAAAGTCCTCAGCTTCAAGTGATTTAGTTTTTTTAATGAATGATTTTATTTCCTACTAATTTGAAAATCATAATGAGATATCATAAAAAATATTATTGGGCTACACATACTTTGAAATCTAACAGCTCTAGATGGAATCTTGTCTTGCCATTTAACAGATAAGTGATTGGGAATGTTACTCAAATTTTCTAAGGTTCAGATTCTTTATAAAATGAGGATAATACTATCACCTATCTCACAGAATAGTTGTAGGGATTACATAAAGCAGGTAAATTGCCTAAAACTAAACTGAGACTTCTATTTTCCCTTTTGAAGGATTAACTGCTATGGGACTTGCCCTTCCACCACAGATAGCTGAAAAACCAGAGAGAGAGAAACAAATGATTTCTGATATTTAAACGCAGGTAGGGCAAGACTGTGATCCAATGAGAAGGGGCACAAACAAAGATTTGACCCAGCTCACTGCCAGGAGCATTTGGAGACTATGGAATAGAAAGAAAGAATTCAAACAAAGCATAGAGATTTCAAAGGGTTGAGGAGACAGAAATTGAAGTTTAGGGAGGCAAAGGCAGCTAGAATTTACAGCACAGCACACCAAAGAGAAGCAAGGTGCATAGAGAGAGAGAGATCTCTGGATATTTGCAGAGGTTATTTCAAATCCATGGCTGAATACTCATCTAAGCATGAAGTGTGGTAGGAACCATTCTCAAAGGTCACAGACAGAAATGAGAGACCTCATCATATCTGGTAGAGTCCTTGGAAGAGTATTACCATAGTAATGAGGCTAAATTTTTCCTAGCCTTAAGGCTATTGGGGAAATGCTAGCAAACCTTAAATTCAAACCTCAAAAGGATCAAACTTAATTGTTTGCCTGTACAAAGTCCAACCTTTTTGATGGAACACTACAAAATCCAGTACCCAACAATATAAATTTTACAATATCTGGCATCCAATATAAAAACATCAGAGGTACAAAGAAGCAGTAAAATATGAACCATGATCGGGGAGAAAACCAGTCAACTGAAAAAGATCAAGAACAACAGCGATGTTGAAATTAGCAGGCAAAAATGCGTAGCTACTCTAACAAACATGCTCCATATATTCAAGTAGGTAGAGGAAAACATGATCATGATGAGGAGATAAATGAGGATTAAAGAGTTCCACAATGAAAATCTGGATTTGTAAAACTATAGTGTCTTAATTAAAAATGCACTAGAAGGGATTAACAATAGATATACAATGAAGAAAAAAATTCAGTAAACTTGAAGACATGGCATTAGGAAATATCCATAAGTGAGCTTACCGAGAAAAATGAACAGAGAATCAGTGACCTGTGGGACAATATCAAGCAGTTAAACAGAAGAGAAAATGGAGTCTCAGAAGGAGAGGAGGGGGAGGAGGGATAGACAAAAACATCTTAAGAAGCCATGGCATGTTAATAATAGAGGAAATTATGTGAGTGGGGGGAGAAGGGGGTTTATATGGGAATGCCCTATAATTTTGGTGCAATTTTTCTATAAATCTAAAACTTCTCTAAAAATAAAGTTTTTCATTATTTTGTTAAAAAGAAGCTATGGCAAAATACGTTATAAATTTGAAGAAAACTACAAACCGGCAACTCCGAAAAGCTCAATTTCTCTCCAAAAGAATTAACATAAGGAAAAGTACACAAAGACAGAGTAAAGTGAAATTGCTGAAAACTAGTAATAAAGTGAAAAGCTTAAATGCATCCAGAGACAAAAAAAGACATATGCACAACAAAACAAGGATAAGAATGGTGGCAGACTTTCTGTGAGAAAAACTAAGCCGGAAGACAATGAAGCAACCTCACTGAAGTCCTAAAAAAAAGAAAAAGAAAAGAAAAACTCTGAAAATCTGAAATTCTATGCCTAGAGAAAATAATCTTTCAAGAGGGAGGGCAAAATAAAGACTTATTCAAACAAATCAATGCTTAGAGACTTCACTGCCAGCAGATCTTTAAGGAATGTAAAACCTTCAGGTGATGGTACCATATAAAAATCTATATTTAGGCAAAGGAATGAAAAAGACCAGGAAGATAAATACATGGGTAAATATGAAAGATGTTTTTCTAACTTCTAAAATTCCTTTACGAGATAATTGACTATCTAAAGCAAAATTAATACAAATATATATGCTGTTTTTTAAGTATACATAGAAATAAAATGTTTGATTCAGTAGTAGAAAATACAAGAGATGGATACTATTTTATGTTTCATGCATTATACATAAATTATATCATTTGAAGGTGGACTGTAGTAAGTTAAAAGCGTATATTTTAAAAGAAAAAAAGTGTATATTATAAACCTTAGAGTAACCACTGTTAAAATACATACATTTAGTAAGTTTATAAAGCAAATGAAATGAAATGATAAAAGTAAAACAAGTATAAACTATCTATGGGAAGCCCATTTTAAATATAAAGAAAATGAATAAAGATATACCATGTAAACAAGAATCAAAAGAGAGCTGGAGTAACATATTGATAACAAACAAAATAGATATCAAAACAATTAATATTATCAGGGATAAAGAGAGATGTTTCATAATAATAATGTGGTCAAATTCATCATGAGAATTTAACAGTCCTAAATATTATGTGCTTAACAATAGCGCTTCCAAATACATGAAGAAAAAACTGCTAGAAATGAAAACAGAAATAAATAACCCATGATTACAGTTGGAGATTTCAACACTTATCTATCATGAATTGAATGAACAATCATTTTTTAAATTAGCAAGGATATAGAAGACAATACAATCAATCACCCCATCAAACAATACCAAAAAGTACCACATAGAGCATTCAAAAAGATGAACCATATTATAGTCCATAAAGAAAGTTTCAATATATTTAAAACAATTAAACTCATATAAAATATGTTTCTTAACCAGCTAATTATCTTTAATACTACACCGTGAGACAAAGGAAGAAGTAGGACTGTCTTTTTTCCTACAAAAAAAATATCTGCGAAAAAGGGCTATGATCTATGTAGAAAATCTAAAGAAATTTATCTAAATAAAAAGCAAATAGAACTATTAAGTGAGTTTAGCAAGGCCATTTGATTCAAGATCTATATTTGTGTTTCTATAAACTAGAAACAAATAATTGAAATTGAAATTTAAAAATAATATCACCAAAGATAGCATCAAATATATGAAATACTTAAGATAAGTTAGTAAGATTTAAAAATGAAAACTACAAAATATTGCTGAGAGAAATTAAAGATATTAATAAATGGAGAGACATACCATGCTTATGGATTAGAAGACTCAAGTGTTTTGAAGATGTCAACTTATTTCCAAATTGCTCTGCATATGTAATTCAATTATAAATAAAATCCAATCAGTCTTTTTAAAAAAAATTTTCATGAAATATGGCATGACAATTCTAATATATACAAGGAAATGCAAATGACAAATAATGGTGAGAAAAAATTTTGACAAAGAACTAAGTTGGATTTGATTTCATTACTTACTATAACGCTACCATGATAAAGACCTTGTGAAACTGGCATAAGCATAAACTTATATATGTATGGAATAGAATACAGAATCAGAATGGAATACAGAATTAATCCCTAATGTATACAATTGATTTTGACCAAGTTGCCAAGATAATTCAATGGAAAAAGAATAGTCTTTTCAATAAATGATTGCCAAAAGAAGTGATAAACCAAAAGAAAATAGAACAAAAAAACCCAACTTCACCTTAACTCATATCATATACTGAAATTATCTTGAAATTATATAGAGAAATTATCAGAGACCTAACTGTTAGAGCTAAAACTTCTAGGAGAAAACATGGGAAACATTCTTTGTGAACTTGGGTCATGTAAAAATTTCTTAGGACACAAAGAACAAAAATCATAAAAGAATGTCAATATATTGATGGCCCTGGATTCTGATCCATTTTCTTATAGGGTTGAAAGCCTTCCACATACCAACTTCCCAGTCCCTTTCCCCTGAAACTCACCCCAAGAGGGAAGCCTGTTAGAGTTGATGGGAGCATGTTGTAGAAAACAAACAGCCTTACCTGGAACCTGTTGCCTCTATATGTTGGTCAGTCTTATCTAGTAAACTCTCACTTGGGTTCTGTGATGACAGCTACAGTGTCTCCCTGTGAATTATCATATGGCAATGGAAGCAGTAATGGTGGGAAGAACAGGTTCAACCCTCTTATCTGCTGCCAAGGAATAGGAAGTATAGGAAAATAAACAGCCTTCACATGAGAACTGGGAAGAAATCATCTTATCTGTCCCACTCAGGCAAGGAGAGAAGGACAGTTAAAGAAAGGGTTGAGAATTTTCAGAAGTTTGGAGGAAACTAAAGACTTAGAGAATGAATAAGTGAAGGCTAAGAATAAAGGAAGAGATTACTGATGTCCTTGATACCAGAGATAGGCCATGACCTCCAAAGAGAAGTTTAAGGAATATAAACTCAATTTGATACAACACTGAAAACTGTATTTTATTCATATGCAAATGGTACCTTTTGCCATCACTTTTCTTTTTAGCAGCAAGTACAATTCAGACCCACAATACCTTTGGCATGATCAGTGCTGCTTGTTGGAATAACAGGTTGTACTTTCATCTTAGCCGTAGGTTCACATTTAGAGAAGATTAAGTGCAATTGAGAAAAATTGTGGATCTTCCCAGAGGACATTAGTGAAAGTGTAAGATCCACCCATGCAAAGAATATGAAATACCCCTGGATACCAATTGCTATTAAGCAACCCATCTAAGTGGGGAAAGCATCTGCAGGCCTACTGTGAGTTGTTTTAAGATTATGAATCTACCAGAATTCTGAATAAATGCTACTTAACAGAGACATATAAATATAGACTTGGACGTTATACTTTTGACAAGTTGTTGTCACCAATGACCGTTTATTAAGAGATCCTTTATAAGCATTTTTTTGATTGTTGGAAGTGGTGAGTTTTTAAATGATTTTATATCAGTAAGTAATCCTGTGAAAAAAGTGCACCAGGATTAATGTTAGAATGTAAGCCTTGTCTTAATATTATGATTTTGAATATTCAGTTTAGGATTTCATTATGATTCAGGTCCTGCACTCCAAAATTCATCAACTTGTTTTTCTATCTTCCCAGTTTAAATTATAATTTTTAAGGCTAAGAATGAAAATTTCCTTACAACCTTGTGTCATGATAATTTCAGAAAAAAAAGAAATTGAGAAACATGTTATGACAGGTCATTGTTTGCAAACACAACTCTTTCAATGTCTTCCATATTCAGCTTCATTTTATAGCATCTGTCTTGGCAATAGAAATTGTGCTTGGCTGCAGGGGTGTGTGGCGCAGTATAGTGACGGGAAATAATCATGACAACTGAAAAATAAAGCATGAAGCGTGAGCATGAGAGAGAGAGAGAGAGAGTGACACTAGTTCGGAATAGAGACGCTCTTGGCTTTTCCAGTTTCCTTTCAAGAGCACAGTGTTATGCTGGCTTCTTTGTCTTCTTTTACAACAAAGCAATGCCACGAGATGAAAGAGACAACTGGCATGTCTGCGAGGAGAGCCAAACAACCACAAGCCAGTCCAAAAGGATCTCCCTCACCAGTTTCACAAAAGAAAGCAATTAGTCCAGCACACACAGATGGATTATGTCAGTAATATTTACTACTACAAAGTTGTGGGGTTTTTTCTAAATCAGTAGCACAGGAATAAAAACTATATATGACGTTGTAGCTGTTCAAGATCAAACCAGTATATTCGCATTTCTGCCCATTTCTGCAAACCCAGAATTCTATGCATAATACAACTTTCCAGAAAATTCATTCAAAATATATGTAAGTCAAAATAATGGGTTGTTTCTTTTTTTTTTTTTCTTAAATCTAGAGCCTCTCTAAAATCCAAAACTTTTTAAGCTTATACATAAACCTTTAAAATAAAATCAAATTCACTTAATGGTTTATTTTTCAATGGATTTTTGTTGATCAAGTTAAATATATTTAAGATCTTTTAAATGTGTAATCTGCAGTAAAATTAAAACATTCTAGCTCAACCTAATGTATTCACTTTTCTGACTGTTGAATTCATATTGAAATTAGCCATCTGAAATTCAATATATTGTGTTTTATTATGTATTTTAATATGACATAAAATGAAATTTTAAAAATGTTTGATTTGGGGGCAATACATATAAATTGTCTATGGCAATCAACACCAGTAATAGAGAAACTTTAAAATATCCAGGTGATTTAAAAATAAACACAAAGCATAGCTATGTATTATATTTGGTATAAATGAATGCACATTGTAGTGAAGCAGGGTGAGAAAAGAAAATCATGCCCCAGGGCTGTCAATGTACACAAACAACAGGCATAAAGAATTTACTGCCTATCACTCCATTAGAAGTAAGTAGACTCCATTTCTAGAGAGTTTTAAAAGAAAGTAACTCCAGTTAAGATTATTTGTATGTTATCTGGTCTGAAAACCACAGACACACAATGAAATGACACAGACGAGATGATCACCAAACCCATTCCAGAAATACTATTTGTGGCAGATCAGAGTGAACAGTCCGCTTGACCATTGGATTGATTTAACTGGTCAGTTTCTTCTTAATTACTTATTTATTTTATTACTTTTTTTTTAACAAATCGATTTTATTGGTACATATTAATAAAGCATAAATCCATCCAAATTGTGCAATCAATGGCATTAAGTGTAATCACATATTTGTGCATTCATCTTGCCAATCATTCTTAGAGTACTTTCATTATTCCATTAAAAATAACATACAAGAAACAAAACTCATCACCTCTCAATCTCTCTATGCTTCTCCTGCCATACATAAGCTGCTATTCTTTTTCCTTCTCTCTAGTATATTTGTACCAATATTTGTAAAAACAGTCTTATATATGCAATATCACCCATATTTGTGTTTTACATGGGGTTTTGCTATCTTATTTAGTCCCATGTTACAGCATTTAGCTTTCCTTCTAGTAATATGCATGACCTTAGACTTTCCCTTTCAATCACTGTCATTCCCATATAATAGCTCTGCTAGTTACAAACACCATGATATTCTTTCACCATTTCTATTCATTTCCAAAGATTTACAAACAATCTTTTTACCAAATCTGCACTGATTAACCCTCAGCTTTCCATTCTCTACCCTCCTATTTTCTGGTGACCTATAATCTAATTATTAACTCATGAATGTACACAATATATTTAGTTCAGGGAAGCAGATGTGGCTCAAGTGATTGAGCTCCCACCTACCACATGGAAGGTCCTGGGTTTGGTTCCCGGTGCCTCCTCCTAAAGAAGACAAGCAAGACCGCGAGCTGATGCAACAAGATGACGCAACAAGAGACACAAGAAGGAAAACATAATGAGAGACACAACAAAAGCAGGGAGCAGGGGTGGCTCAAGCAATTAGGTACCTCCCTCACACATGGGAGGTACCAGGTTAGGTTCCTGGTGCCTCCTAAAAGGAAGATGAGCACACAACGAACAGACACAGCGAGTGTAAAACAACGAGGGGCGGGGGAAGAAATAAGTAAAATAAGTCTGTAAAAACAAATATATATATATATATTTAGTTCATAATAGTGCAATTAAGCAGTATTTGTCCTTTTGTGTCTGGCTTGCTTCACTCAACATAACATCCTCCAGGTTCATCCATGTTGTCATATGCTTCTGTAATGATTTTAATTTGCAAAGCTCAGCTAGACAATTGCAATAAATCTGAAAAGCATCAAAGCAAGAAAAAAAGAAGAGTAGCTAATCACGAAATGGAGAGAAAGAAGGTTAAAATACACAATCAGTAAGGTTATTGTAGTGGTTAAACACACAAGCATAGGTGAGGGCATAAGAGAAACCCAGACGCTAATCTTGGCACGTGTAGCACACACAGCATGGTCGTCAAAAACTCAAACTCTACAGTCAGACTGCCTGGATTCCCACCTTGTCTTTGCTGTGTACTATGTGCCTCAGTTTCCTCATCCAAAAACGGGGATGATGGTAGTTCCTCTGTCATAGACACGTTATGAGGACCAAATCAGTTAGCATTTGCAAGGATTTAGAACCATGACTAGAGCCTTTGAGATGGATTTTATCATTATCCCCATAACAAAGATGGGAAACTGGGAGCAGATAAATAATCATAATACTTCAACTCTAAGAAAATGTACTATAACTGAATATAAAATTTAGTTATGAACCCACTGGATTTAGCCAAGCAACTATTTTGGATTTTTTTTTCCTTAATTCCCATTTGTGTGAATGAACTAGTCAGGATAATTCGCTATGTTGGCATTTAAAATAATGCCAATGGTACTAGGATATGTTCTTCCTAGTATAAACATGTAAGAGTTCCTGAGCACCGTGGCAGAGGCTGCTAGTTGTCTAACCAGCATACGTTTTCTCCTTCCTCCTTAAAATAATATTTGGGGTGGTACAATATCCCCCTACAAGTCTATATTTCCCAGCCTTCCTTGCAGTTAAAAGTAGTCATTGACTAACTTCTTTCTGGCTAATGAAATGTACACGGAAAGCATTAGGTTTCATTTCTATAAAATTTCTTAAATAAAAAGGATAGAGGCAGCTGGTGTAAACTTTTTAACCATCATTCCCTTTTCTTCTTGGTGCTTGGAATACGGACTTGATGGCTCATGTTCCAGAAAATGTCCTGGACCAAGTGGTTACCTTGAAAAAATAGCCAAGTGGAAGGGCGATGGAGCAGAACGATGGAGAGAATGTGGGATCTCTGTGAGGGACAATGGTGATACAATATCAGCCTTGGACTTCTGATTATAGACCTCTTCCACTTGAGAGAAAAATGCAATTTTATCATGTTTAAGTCA
Organism: Cabassous unicinctus; assembly: GCA_029593785.1. Taxonomy (NCBI): domain Eukaryota; kingdom Metazoa; phylum Chordata; class Mammalia; order Cingulata; family Chlamyphoridae; genus Cabassous; species Cabassous unicinctus. The sequence goes on along the minus strand of JAQZBX010022626.1, from coordinate 6,503 downwards.
CTGCAATTCTTAGTCACTGTTACTAGCAGCTGAATTTGATTCCTGAAACAAGCAGCCATATGAACCAGACATCACAGACAAACAGGATTTATTTGAAGAAAATAGGCATGCAAATGATTACATGCAACAAAGTATGATACGTGTCACGCAAGAAGTAGCACAAGGTATGTGATTACCCAGGATAGAAAATTGTTTATTCTTTCACTGCAGGTTTCTTAGAGGGGTTGAAGCTTGGATTGGGCTTTGAGAAATGAGATGGTATCCAGTCCCATAAGGCAGGGGCAAAGAGAGGGACTGAATCCATTTTGGGCAATGAGAATCCACAGGAAAAAAGAACATGGAGGCCTAAGTAGTGTGAGATACTTCTGAATCAAACTGTTATCCGTCACTAGAGTAAAAAACTACGCAATTTAGTACAAAATGTATGATATATTTGATGGAATAGGACATCAAAAATTATCTGGCTCACTTAAAGAAATTTCTCCATTTAATATGCTGAAAAATGTTTTAAATTGAAGAGGGGAAAGAAAGGAACTGCTTATGAAGACCCGTCACAGTCTTTTCTTTCTAATCAAAATATAGAAATTTAATACTTTGTCTTGACCCTTTTACTTTCTACACTTTTGGTGAGGATAACAAAGTGCAGTGAGAGAGAACTTTAAAGACAACCTTTAGGAAAGCATAATCCTTCAATAAATTAATATTCTCTCATGATAAAAACAACATAAAATATGCAAGATGGATTTTAATATTCATGACTTACATATTTCAAAAGATCGGTGTGATATCAAATGTAATATGGTAATAAGAAAGCACTTGAAGAGGTATTCAACTTACTTTGCAGTGTTAATGAATTCTTAAAACATCCTTGAAAGGAGGCAGAAATCATTCATCAACATTTACAGACAAGAGCCTTGTACGAGGATATGCATGTTTGCTTTGTAAATTCACACATTTTACTATACCCTTCTTGTTTATGTATGTTCACGTAAGAATGATACACTTCAATAAAATTTTATTTTAAAAAATCTTACAGATGTGAACAAGGGCTGAAAGATGCTCTCAGAAGGTCTTTTGGTCAAATCTTCATCATCACTGACATATCAACACTAGTTTCACTAAGTTTCACTAAAATGTCTTCACACAGACCAGTAGGTGCTGGTGTCACAGGCCTATCCACAAGCGAACCATTAAAATATGCAATGGGGCCACCATGACAGAATATGCCTTACAGCTTTTACAGTTGATTTCAAGCACTCGTGGCATTTCTATCTGATTTCTAAGAATGGGTAAAATTTCTCTTGGAAAATGTGGAAAGTAAACGACTCACTTGTGCAGCCAACAGTCACCTTAAGCTTATACACAGGAGGAACTTCCCTGTCACTGCAGCCTTCTGGTAACCCAAAACAAAATGACAGCCACAGTCCTCCTGGGCACCACATTGCCACCACCTTCTAGGTTTTATTTGAACACCCCTTTAATAATAATAGTAAATACTTGTTAGCAGTTAATATGTGCGAGTGTTTTCTAAACCTTAACTCTTTCAGTCAAACTCATTTACTCCTTATAGCAAACTTACTAGCTTTACTTATTAGATGAGAAAACTGAAGCACAATTAAGTAACTTGCCCAAAGACACAAGCAGAATAAGGCATGGTCTCAAGATGCAAACTCAGACAGTATGGTTTCAGACTCCGGGCTCTTCATATTTATTATTTCCTGAGAAATAATTTAGATCACATATAGGTTCTCTTTTTCTTAGCACATATGACCATGACTGCAAATATGTGGTGTGAGTTCAAAAGGGAGTTTCCTTCACTCCATGATGTGTTTGTCCTGTCTCCAACCCCCCACAACTGAACTGAGGACTACGGCGGCGTACATCTACTTTTGATGGAAATTGTCCACTTTGAAATGAAATTCCAACTGATCTTTCTTCTAAAGCCCTTTTCTGCTATTTTGCTTACACAATTTGAATCTTATTTTCATATTACATAATCTTTCACTAATGGAGTCAATGGATCCCTGTGGACTGCTTATTGGCCACGCAGTGGATTTAGCCTAGCGAACACAATGGGCAATCACTGCTTGACATAGCTTGAAGTCTGTTGGGGTAAACAAATGTGGTAGGAAATGTGCTGTGTATGATCATGAACGCGAGTGTCTGGGAAGGGCATCACCCTTCGTTTTTCCTCTCTTCCTCCAAGCTAAGACCCAAAGGTCTTCTCACTCACGTGCCCAAGTGGCTAAACTTTGTTGGATAAAAACTCTTCACGAAGCTGACTCGGTTCACTTCAAAATCATGATCACAAGCTTCAAAAGTAATTATGCCCTTGTGAAAGGTCAATAATAATAAGAAGAAAGTGTATTCAACGTTGCTCAACCATCTTAAAATTTTTCTCTCGTAACGGGGTATTTTCATTCTCTGAAGCAACTATTTCACGCCTTTTCCCATCTCCTGCAACCGCCAACTTCCTCTTCACGTGGAATGGCTCATCTCACACTTCAGGAGAAAAGAGTAGCTACACCCTCGTTTTACTTTCACTTTTGTTCAGCTTTACCTTTTGCATCAAAGTCTCCGATCTGTACCCTAGATTCCTTCATCTTTCTCTTCACCATGGACTTCCCTTATCCTTTTCTCTTGCATCATCAATGTCTGTCTCTACTGGATTATCGTCAGCAACATCATAAATCCTTAACAACAGCAATAACTTCAAAAGCCTGTCTCTAGCTACTGCCCCATTTCTCTGCTCCTTTTTACCTCTGTGTCCACACAGGCTTTCTTCTTCTACCTTCTGTCCCTTCCCCTGCAGAGAAACTGTTTCCTCCTCTCCCACCTGCCATTCCTTCCCAGATACCTTTGTCATCTCCTCATTTCTAAACACTTAATTCATTATGACTCTTCCATGCCTTCTCTACGTATATACACCCCTGGAGTTAGCTCATGTGCATGCTAAAAAAATCCCCACACTTATTTCTCAAGTCCATACCGCTCCTCTTAACTTTTAGGCTCTTACGTCTAACTACCTACTGAAATTTACCCTTAGAATATACATACGCACCTTAAAATGAAGATTCTCAAAATAATGGAATTCTTGTTTCTCCCACCCCACCCCAGCCTAAACCACTCCAGCCTGTCCCTCCTCTAACCTTCTGCATCACAGTAGATGGTGCCATCCTTCTCCTGTGTCCAAGCGTCAGCTTAAATTTTATCCCCTCAGAGACGGCCTTCACTGGACTCCCCATCTAAAGGACCCTACTATTTGTTAACATCGCACCCTGTTTATTTCCTTTGTGGCATTAATCCAAATTCCTAAATATCTGAGTTTGTTTATTTTGTAACTCCCTCATCTCACCCAGGAGTTTAGAGTTAAGGGCCTAGATTTACAGTACTTCACTTTGCTCAACAGTGTCAAATACACATAGATGTTAATCAACAATATTCTGTTGATATATAAGACTATATACCAATTGTCTTATGGCTTCTTGCAAGAAATAGCACCCAAGATAAGATTTGAAGGATGAGTAAAAGTTATTGGTAAATACACATTCAGTTCAGGCCACTTTCCTGAGTTCTAGATGCATGTATACAAATGCTTTCTGGGAAGTCCTAGAAAACTACCCATAAATATCTCAAACCCATGTCTGAAGCTGAACATGCCTCCTTATTCCCTACTTTAATGAATGGCCTCATCCACACTCAGATTATAAACCCAGAAGAACTACTAACTAACCCTTGATCTCCATGCCCAATGTGTCACCAAGTCTTGCCAATTCTACCCCACTGCGAATACTTTTATCATCTGCTTCTACTGATGACTCCAGGCTTTTGTCTCACCACATCATTTCATGAAACTTTTGCTTCAACCATGCTGTTTCCCATACTCCATACTATTTCAGGTGCCCACGCTCTGTTGTAAGGCTGGTTCTTCTGCCTATATTTTTAAATATCCTTTTATGTCTATTCAGCATAGAAAATTGCAGTTCATTCTTCCAAATTCGCAAAAACTTCCCTTCATTCCACATAAGCTGAGTTAGGTGTCTCTTCTCTCCAGTTCCATAAATACAGTCAAGCTTCTTTTATCACACTAGTGATTAGGCCATTCTAGTTGTCTCCAACTTTATTGAATTCCATGTACACAGAGCCTAGACCTTTTTCTCACATGCTCTGGGGCTGAAACAGTGACTGATACATAGCTGGTACAAAATGTTAGTTGAGAGAAAGAATGACCCGATTCACCTGGTAAGAATCATGTAATTGGACCAGATGAAAGACTCCAGAGCAATATAAATGGACAGGTAAGAGGCAGTGCAGGCTTGGAGAAATGAGCCTTTACAAATAGATTAGTTGAATCAACTATGAAAGCCAATGAACAGCATACCATTTTTAATATTGATAATTTTTAAAAATAGTGTTTGTTGAAAAAATTTTGTGTCAAGTGTGTACACAAAAAACATGAGTACAATCTAGTTACCTTCCTCAGGAGACTATAATATTATTGGGGAAACAAATGCATCAAGTAGTGATAACCAAATAAACGTAAATTGGGAATAACAAGGAATATACTCTGAGAATGAATGCAGAGGACAGAGCTATTTATTCTCTGAACATTCCAAGGATAATGCAAACACAATGATCCAATATAGAACTCATCATTTTCCTTCCTAAACCAATTTTACCTTCTCATTTTCTACCTTCACTCATTTTTTTTTAAAAAAAGGTTTGTTCACACACCATACAATCCATCCAAAATGTACAATCAATGGCTCTCAGAACAATCACAGAGTTGTGTGTTCACCACCACAATTTTAGAATATTTTCATTATCCAAAAAAAAAAAAATCCCCTACCCTTTTCACCCCCTATTATTGATTCTTAGTTTTGTTACAAGTAATGAAAAAAAATATATTACTTTTAACTATAGTTGATAATTTGCATTAGTTGTAATTCATGAAACCTTTATTCAAATTGCAACTATCTTGGTCCTTTTCCCATCTGCCTATGATAAATCGAATCTGAATAATGATGGCACTGATAGTATTTGTCTTTTAAAGTAATTAAGTTTTTAAAAATATGTTTTGGTTTTGGTTAGGTGTAATTCATGTAGAGTAGGATTCAGCCTGTTTAGCGTAAAGTTCTGTGGAGTTTGTCAAATGAATGCAGTTTTGTAACCACCCCCAGGATGAATATGTAACAGTTCCATCACCCCCCAAAACTCCCCTTGTTCCTTCGCCAGCAACTCCCACCTCCACCTTCAGTTCCTGGCATTCACTGATATGTTTACCATTCCAACAGTTTTGCCTTTCATATAATTTGTAACCTTTTGAGTCTGGCTTCTACACACAGCAGAATGTATCTGAGATTAATCCATGCCGTTGTGAATAGGAATAGTTAATTCCCTTTTATTATTGATTCGTATTCCATCATAGGGGATGACCATGTTTCTCTATCCCCTCACCAGTTTAAGGAACTTTGGATTATTTTAGTTTTGGGGAGTAAAGAATAAAGCTGCTAAAAACAGTCATTCAGAGGTGGTGGTGGTTTTTTTTTTAAGATTTATTTTTTTCTATTTCCTTTTTTTTTTTTTTTTCCTTATTTATCCCTCCCTTCCCCCAGATGGTTGGCTCACCTGTCTGCTCATTGTTTCCTTGCCTTCTCCAGGTGGCACCGGGAACTGAACCCGGGACCTCCCACATGAGAGGCGAGTGCCCAACAGACCAAGCCACTGTCACTCCCTGCGGGCTGTAGCTTCTGCTGGCTTGTAGCCTCTGTTTATTGCAACGGGGTAGAGTCTAGCTCATTGGGGCAGGAGGCGACATCTGCTACTCTTCTTTTAGGAGGCACCGGGACCCAGAACTCCCATGTGGTAGGTGGGTGCCCAACTGGTTAAACCACATCCACTTCCCAAAAGTTTTGTGTGAATATAAGTTTTCCTTTCACTTACCTAGAAGTAAGCTTGCTGGGTCATATGGTAAGAGTATGTTTAAATAATTACCACTAGCCAGCTGCTCCACTTACCAGCAGTTAGTACTGTCTACTAGTAGCAGCTGTTAGTTGATTTTTGCTTTGCCATTCTAATAGATGTGCAGTGGCATCTATCAGCGGTATTAATTTGCACTTCCTTAATGATTAATGATGCTGAAAATCTTTTCCTGTGCTTACTTGCTCTCTTTGTATATTTGGTGAGGTATCTATTCAAATCTGTTGCTCATTTTCAAATTGGTTCATTTGTTTTCTTACTACTGAGTTTTGAGAGTTTTTCATACATTCTGGATAAAATTCCTTTATTCTTTATGTGATTTTTGATTAATTTTTCCAGTCTGTGGCTTATCTTTTCATGTTCTTGGTGTCTCTCAAACAGCAGGAGATATTAACTTTGATCAATTCTAATTTATCATTTTTTATTTTAATGACCTGTGCATTTGGTGTCATACTTACGACATCTTTGTCTAACCCAAGGTCAAAAACATATCCTATGTTTTCTTTTGGAAGGTTTAGAGTTTT
>JAQZBX010022625.1:20497-31516 GCA_029593785.1 Cabassous unicinctus | reverse complement strand
TAGTAGTTATTTAAAAATTAAAGACTAATAGTTGAAATTAATAACTTAACTATTTTAATGATAAAGTTAGCTTTTTGCCAGAGGTTTATTTGGAATTGTTTTTGGTACATTCTTATGGGAATCTTTTATATCTGCATACTATGCTTAATGCTATGGTTGAGGAAATACCATCTTATTATTATTCTTCTTCTGTTCCATATACCTAGCAGTTATACTTTTCCTCCTTATATCACATAGCAACTGTTTTTCTGTTGGGGCGGGGGGAAAGGTGTATAGGATTTTCCAAGCATGCTCTAAGCAGTTTTGCTAAATGGGCATCTAACATTTGTAATTAGGAAACTAAATCATATTTTTATTTTCATTTTAACATTGGAAAAGGCTTCTTAAACATCTGACAGATTTTATTTTATTTTTAGTTCAAGATCCCATTGTACTTGGCATAGTTTTCACATTTATATTTGAAGGATAAGATCTGGTTTAAAGTATAATTCTATGATGATGGAGTGACTAGTGTCTCTGTCTACACAGTCCTTTGACATTTATGTTCAATGCGTATTTTTTAGAAGGAAGACATTATAATTTTAGGGTCAGCATCCAATTTTCTCCACAAAGGAATGAGCTCCCTTAGCAGTCCCTCCTCCTCTGGCTTGCTCTACCAGTCTTGTTAAATGAATGAATCCATTCACAGACCAAACTAGAGTTTACTGTCACCAGTGAAAGAACCTCTGATTTTTTTTTTTCGTTTTAAATAGTTTAGTATGTAAGTTATTTAATCAGGTTGGATTTACTCATGAATGACTGTACTCTCTTCTCAGAGTATGCAGAAAACAGTAATGAACAAAATAATAATCCATTTTGCATTTATTAATGATGAAATATAGTTAGCTTAATGAATGCTTTTTTCTTAAATGTTTAAACTTGTATCGTTTTTGGGTTATTAAAAATCATGGAGAAAACAGCATGTTTGATATCTTTATTCTCTACAGTTTTTTTGCATGATTAATTTAGGATGATTTGTTTGTTTTGGAAGACAAATAGCACATCTTAGTGCATGTAGTAGATGCTCAGAAAATGTGCGTAGTATGAATTTCAGGTTTAAAATAGTACTAGCTCTTTAGCAAGAGTGGGATGAATAAGAGAGTTGAGGCAGAAAGTTTACTTTCTTTACTTATGCCAGGTCCTGTAGTACCCTAAGTCCTCTCCTTAATCCCAGAGAAGGCAGTGTGGTGTTGTGGAATATCAGAGAGATCTAGCTTCACATTCTGGCTCCACTGTCCACTGACTGTATGATTCGGGGATTTTAGATAAGTTATTTAACCTATCTGGCCTTCAGTCTTTTCATCTGTAAAATGAGGATACTATTATCAACCTACCATGTACAGTTTTTGTTTGTAAGAATTAGGGAAAATACATACAGAGTACCTTGTATGGTGCCAGGGGTATAGTACGCTTCAATAATTGGTGGCATGGTTTATTAGAATCATTCTAAAGCCTGAACTACTAATCTGTGCTCCATGGGGAAACAATGGGTGCCTTTTTGTCTTGCACTGTGAATTGACATTGCTGTCAGTGATTATTGATGAAAATGTTATATTTTAGTTCAACTGTTTTTCATTTACCTGTTTTTAGCAGTTTCTAACTGATTTTGGCTTAATTTGCTACACTGATATAGAGTATCAAGAAACATTTTAAAATTGATTCTGCTATCTTCAAACAAAGTAGTGGCTATTAAAAAGTGTGTTTATGGGAAGCAGATGTGGCTCAATTGGTTGGGCTCCTGTTTACCATATGGGAGGCCCTGATTCGATTCCCAGGGCCTCCTGGTAAAGGCAAGCCGGCCCGCGTGGTGCGGTGAGCTGGTGCAACAAGATCATGCAACAAAGAGAGACAAGCAGACACAGAAAAATGTGCAGCAAACGGACACCGCAAGCACAAGCAGCAAGGAGGGGATAAATAAATAAATAAAAATAAATCTTAAAAAAAAAAAAAAGTGTGTTTACATTGGTAGACCTTTTTAATAAATGTAATGTGTAGAATGATTTGAGACTATACTATTCTCTAGTGAAGATCTTCAGTTCCCAGAAATTGATTTAGATATGCTACATGCAATCTAAAGAGTAAACCCCATGATTTTTAAAATTGAGATATATTTTACAAGTATTAAAATGCATAGATGGGTATACAAATCTACTATGTAAACACTACCCAAATCAAAATATAGAACATGTCCATTGCTCCAGAAATATTTCTCATGCCCCTGTTCCCGTAATCACCTTTTAGTTTGTTAAAAGCTGCTGGAACAATGTACCAGAAATGTGTTGGCTTTTACCATGGGAATTTATTAGGTTAAATGCTTAGAGTTCTAAGCCTAGGAAAAAATGTCCAAATCAAGACATCAGGCAGAACTCTCTCCCTGAAGGTCGGTTGCTGGCAGTCGTGGACTCCTGCCACGTAGCAGGGCACAGTGGTGGCTCTGCTGGTCTCTGCCTTCTTCTCTAGGCTCCCGAGCTCATTGTGCGCCATCAGGCATGTAGTAGAGCATAATGGCAGTGTCATTTCTCTCTTCGCTGTTCTCCAGGCCTCGTTGATAGTTCTTCTGGTTGCTCCATCTGTGGCTTGTCACTCTCTCAAGTTCATTAACTTCAACATCTGGAGGCTTCTCTCTGTCACTGCAGCTTTTTTTCTGTGCCTGGAGCTTTCTATTCCTTGGTTAGGACTCCAGTTAGAGGTCTTAATAGACCACCCTGGGCCATGCCTTACAGGAGCAATCTAATCAAGAGGCTTTTAATTGATCTAATCTAATCAAAGGTTCACAATAGGTTAGATTTTAAAACGTAATTCTCTGGGGTCCACAAAAGACTCAAATCAATCCCCTTCCACCATAACTTTTTTTCTGATTTCTATCATCATAGATTAGTTTTGCCTGTTCTTGGACATAATATAAATAGAAAGATATAGGATATACTTTTTGTGAATGGCTTCTTTTGAACAACACAGCATTTTATAGCTTGATCTTTTGTTTATTGGTGATTCCTTCTTTTTTACTACCAAGTAGTATAAATGTCTTTTTTGGTTTTTTTTTTAGTAAAAAAAAAAATTTTTTTTTAAATAACATTAGCTAAAGTGACTTATCAAAATAGATTTGGCATTATTTATATGATGATGGAAATAATTCTAGCCTCATTCAAGATATACCTTTGTAATAATGTAGTTGACAAATGAGTTAAGTTGTGTAGGCTTTAAAATAATTTATTACATGGATTTAGTAGTTTAATAGCTTGGGAATCACAGGTATTGATGATCTCAAACACGTTAGCATTACATAGAAGCAACAATATGAATTGAACAGTGGTGAAGAACTCTCCAAAGTTTATATATCTTAATGCAGTTGATATCATTGAAATGTCAAGTAACACTTATTCATCATTTATTGTAGGTGCTACAGAATATTTTAGAAACAGAAAATGAATATTCTAAAGAACTACAGACTGTACTTTCAACCTATCTACGACCATTACAGGCCAGTGAAAAGTAAGTTAGATTGTAAATTGCTTTTACTGAAAAAGAGTTTTTATATTAGGCTGTTTGCGCTTATTTTCAGAGAATAGAGGGTGAAATAATGGAATGGAATTCAGTATACCAGTTTGCTTTAGACATAAGTAACTTGTTTACTTGTTTAAGATTTTTAACAGGGCATTTTCATTGTTATTTTCATTGTTATTTTTCTTGGCTCTAGGTTAAGTTCAGCAAACACTTCATACTTAATGGGAAATCTGGAAGAAATATGTTCTTTCCAGCAAATGCTTGTACAGTCTTTAGAAGAATGCACCAAGTAAGTAAGATGCTAATTAAAAATTTGCAAAATTCAGATTGGTATAACTAATATGTAAGGGACCAAATTTAAAATAATTTTAGAATTTACATATCTGCATATGGAAACTAGGTTATTTTGAATCTTCAGTGTAGGTCAACTTTTGTAGCGGAAGTGGTGTTTAGATTATCTAGTTTTTGTAGTACTGATGGAACACAAAGGAGGAATCCACTGACTATTTAAAGAAAGGAAAAAGACTCCACCGTAGTGGAGATTTTTAAGGTGTTCCACAGAGAAAGTGTAGGGGAATGGAGAACCTTCTGAAAAGGAAGAGAGACTAGCATGTGAAAAAAAGGTGGAGGTGTCAAATGACTTAGTTTCTTATGTGCCACCAAGAGCTACAAAAGGAAGGCATTTCTGCATATACCCTTGAAAGCAATGTCTTCCAACATCTTCTTAGCATATGTGTTGTTACTGGTCTTCAAGATGAAAAATTGTAAAGTACTACATACATGTAACATGATATTCTGAAGTATTTAGGGACTTGGTTTTGCCACTTTTCAAAGTTTTTTTTGTTTTTTCTTTGAGGTGGGGGAGTGCCCTGGACAATTGGTCATCAGTTTTTTTTTTTCCTTGTATGACTACTTCTTTGTTAACATTAGACACTAAGGAATATTTGTTAAATGCTTGCTAGGTGTTGTATGACTTAAAATATAATGCATATGAAATGTTTTTAGGTTTTAGTCCAACCAGTAATATTTTATGTTTATTTACTTGTGGCCTTGATAAAGGAAGATGACACACTTTATTTTTGTGTTATTTTTAATGTTTATCTCTATCACTACCAGAAGAACCAGAATACTTTTTTTTTCTCTCTTGGATTCTGGTTGATTTCTGGTTTTCCTCCCAGCTTATTCTTGTGTCTTTTTAAGTCTTGGAAGTGGTGAGGGGATAGCCTGTCTTTTGTTCTTCCTTGATATGTTATTTTGGCTAGGGAACCAGCTCTTTAAATTGGTAACAGTTTACTATTCTGAAAATAGGTTTGTCCCTTTAACTCTTTGGCTTGGCTTTAAAGTTTCATCAAGGCACTTCATATTGGAAGAGAAGGCAAAGAAAGCTGGAATGCCACAGTAACTAAATATTGACATTCAAACAGAAATTCAAATAATTTTCCTTTTTTGCAGCATTTTTGGTTTGCATACTTATGTGCCCATGATAAGAGTCATTTGAGAATCACTTTGCTTTCCTTCTGGTAAATGAAAGTTATTTCCTAGCGATTTGAGGTCTTTGGAAATGACCATATTGTGTACAAAATGAAAGTAAATCTCTGCCTCTATTTGTCTCACTGACTGTAAATAATGTGGTCTAAATAAATTAATATTTACATTGCAATTTGTAATTTAAAATGTGCATTTTACAATACCTCTCGTATTGCTTGTATCCATATTAGCCTTGTGAAACAGTTTCGGCAGATATTGTATACTGATAGATTAAAAAACTGAAATTCAGAGAGGTTAAAGTAAAAGGCTTCAAGTCAAATATCTAGTAAGACTTCAGTCCTGGTGTTATCTCTAAATTCTTTATGACTTAAGTATAACTTCAGTCAAGTTCCTCAACTTTACTGTAAATATATCCTAGATATTAGATTTTCCATGATGAAATGGAATGAATGAGATTACTTTTCCATTTCAACAATTTCCCTTATCTTTTTTCATCTTGAATATCCTTAAAGTTTTCATCTTTCCCATTTTAAGACTGCTAATTTCATCTTTTTTTTGTGCTATATGCTGTATTTCTATAACACTTAATAGTTTACTTAATGATTTATAGCAATTTCATGGTCATTATTTCTTTTGATTATCTTATCTCTAAGGTCAAAAGCAGATTCAGTACCTATACTTCCAGCAGTAGCTTTCAAAGTGGCCTTATTGGTTAGACCTAGGAGTTGGCATCCTGGTCTGTGGATCAAATCCAACCTCCCATCTTTGTAAATAAAGTTTCATTGGAACACAACCATGCTTATTCATTTACATATTGTCTGTGGTTGCTTTTATGCTACAATAGCAGAGTTGAGTAGTTGTGACAGAAACCATCTGGCTCACAACACTTGAAATACTATTTGTCCTTTTATTTAAAAAATGTGCTGACCCCTAGTACCTTCTCCTTTTACAACCCACCCAAGTCTGCACCTTTACATCTCTGAGCTTTTCGTGTTAGGATATCCTCCTTCCTCTTACGTATAGGACCAAAATTTATATTTTCTTAATATTTATCATGTCTGATGCTCGCATTTCTTCCTGAAAATCCAGGTTTTAATCTGGTGTCATTTCTCTCAGCCTGAAAAACTTTTGGAATTTTTTTGTAATTCAGGTCTCTTAGTGACAAATTTTCTTGGGTTTTGTTTATCTGAAAATGACTTTATCTTGCCTTTATTCTTTAAGATTTTGTTTTGTTTTTCCTGAATACTGAATTCTGGGTTGACAACTTTGAAGCTATTGCTCTACTTTTTTTTTTTTTTTTTTTTTTTTTTTTTTTTTTTTAAAGATTCATTTTATTTATTCCCCTGCCCCCATTGTTTGTGCTCACTGTGTCTGATTGTTGTGCGCTCATCTTCCTTTTAGAAAGCACCGGGAACTGAACCTGGGACCTCCCATGTGAGAGAGAGGCACCTAATTGCTTGAGCCACTTCTGCTCCCTGCTTTATTGTGATTTCATTATGTTTTCCTCCTTGTGTCTCTTGTTGCATCATCTTGTTACGTCAGCTCGCTGAGCCAGCCCATCGTGTCTGCTCACTGTCTTGCTCATCTTCTTTAGGAGGCACTGGGAACCGAACCCGGACCTCCCATATGGTAGGCAGGAGCTCAATCGTTTGAGCCACATCCGTTTCCCTTGCTCCACTATCTTTTGGCCTTCATTATTTCTGATGAGGAGTCAGCGGTGTTTCAAATAGTTGTTTCCCAGGCTACTTTCTAGATTTTGTCTTTATTTTTGATTTTCAGGAGTTTGGCAATGAGAGCCCAGGTGTGGTTTTTTTTTTTATTCTGGTTGGAGTATGCCACTTCTTGAACCTGTAAATTTATGTTTTTCACCAAATTTGAGCAAATTTTATTATTTCTTCAAATATTTTTCTGCCCTACTCTCATTTTATACTCTTTCTGGAGAGTATATATGTGCATATTTGACTGTTTGCTACTGTTTCACTAGTCCCTGAGGCTCTGTTCATTTTTTTTCCAATTAATTTTTCTCTCAGTTCTTCAGATTGAATACTTGTTGCTCTATCTTCAAATTCTCTGCTTGCCTCATCCTATACACTGATTTTTAAAATTTAAGGTATTGTATTTTTTCAGTTCTCGGATTTGTGTCATTCTTTTTCAGAATTTCTCTTTTGCGATTTTCTATTTGTTCATTCACTGCAGGCATATTTTTCTTTACACCCTCAAGCATAATCATACTAGGTGCTTTAAAATCTTTGCTGATTTAAACATCTGGTTTAAAACTCCAATAGAAAACCCAAAAAGTTCAGTTAAATTTGAGCTGCTGGAAAGTATAAGGGGAAATCTAGGAAATAAGAGAGTCAGAGAGTGAGACTTATGAATTTTTTGTCTAAACTCTGCCCAAATCTTGGGGTGACCTCTGAACTACAGATGTACAGGGGCAGACTCCAAGCAGATCAACCAAGTTTAAAATAACTGAACTGAGATTTGAGCTTCTGCTCATGTGATAGAGTTTGCAATTTGGGTCCAATGAAGTTAACTGCCTGTTAATCAAACTAATCAGCACTCTTCAGAGAAACTTAACTGATTCCAGAGCAAATCTAACTTTCAGCACTCTTTTGGGTAGGGGCATTTTGTAGGTAGAGACAAAGTGGTCAGTATTGCCTCAAGATAGCTTTTTTTTTTGTTTTTGTTTTGTTTTGTTTTGTTCTGTTTTTTCATTAAGATAGCTTTTGATATGCAATTTTCCTTTAAAATATTATTTTAAATGATGGGGAGATACTTACAACATAAAATTTACTATCAATCCTATTATATTATGATTTAAAGAGACTTTCTTTGAACTAATCTGGGAGTGGACCTGTGATTTATACATTTGGGAAAATGTGTGGTAACAATCTAACAGTGACTTCAAAACAACTTTTTAAAATAAAACCTATTTGTAAGTTGGTTTACCTGTCGTTTATAATGAAAAGCAGGTTAAATTCTGTTGAAAATAGAACCTCAAAGATTCTTTTTCAGAATTTTTCATTAAGTATAAATGCTAAAGTATAGGCTGGCAGGCAATAGAGATAACAGAATTTGCTGCATTTCTGTCACTGATGAATGGATCTTCAAATTGTTGGATACACCTGAATCATTGTATCTTGATAGTCCAGCACTGTACCTGGGACTTTTGAATTATTTTTTTCATTTATGTAAGTGTATTAGTCAGCCAAAGGGGTGCTATATGTGAAATACCAAAAATGGCTTGGTCTTTATAAAGGGTATTTATTTGGGGTAGAAGTCCACAGTTACCAGGCCAGAAAGTGTAAGTTTCTTCTCTCACCAAAGTCCATTACCACGTGTTGGAGCAAGTCAGCTGCTGACATTTGCCAGGGTTCAGGCTTCTTGGGTTCCTCTCTTCCCGGGGCTGCGTTTCTCTCCGGGCTCAGCGCCTCTGTTTCCTCCACAAGGTCAGCTGTAGACTATGAGGCTCTCTAGGCTTTGCTTCTCTCCACAAGGCCAGCTGTAAACTCTTAGCAAACAGCTTGTCTCTATCCCGGGGCCTTCTCTCCAACATCAAAACTGCTACTCAAAACCTGCTTCAACTCTGTTCTTGCCATGCCTTTTATATTAGATTCCCCACCCACCAAGGGGTGTGGGGCTCAACACCCTACTGACGTGGCCCAGTCAACACCCTAATCATAACTTAATCATGCCCAGATTAACAGATCAGTTTACAAGCATGATCCAATTATATTTTTGCTATTCATAATTACATCAAATTGCCAAACGGCTACAGTAAGTGTTATTTGCAGTAAATGTCACTCACTCCATCACTCTCATTAATGTTTTTTAGTTGTTTGTATGTCCTAATGGAAATTGCTAATAGGTAGTTGACTAGCCCATGGAATGAGTAGTAAGGTTAGAAATGGAGATTTATGAGTTATAGACACTTCAACTCTGCCCTCCTCAACCATTTGTGACAAGGTGTAGCCAGAGTTAAGAGTTTGAGTTTTATAATTGTACATATAGCTCTGCCATTTACTAGCCCTAAGTTTCTTTGCCTGATTTAATCTTTGTTTCCTTATCTGAAAAATAGGTATAGTAGTGCATTCTATTAGGGTTCATGTGAGAGTTAAATAAAAATGCTCGGCACTCAGCAAATGTTGATCATGGCAATGATGGCTGGGAGGTTTGTCCATATGAAGATACATTATTTTTGCTTCTTCCACTCCTCCAATCTTTTAGAGCCTTTCTTTGTGTCTTAGTTTGCCACAGGGCTGCTGATACAAAGTACCAGAAGTGTGTTGGTTTTTATAAAGAGGATTTGTTTGGGGTAAAAGCTTACATTTCTGAGGCCGTGAAATGTCCAAATTAGGGCACCATCAGAGATGTTTTCTCACCAAAGTCAGCTACTGTTGTTTCTGGTGTCCTACCATGTGGCAATCAGGCATGTGGCAGAGCTCCTCTCCTCAGCTTTGAGCTGCTTTGGGACCCAGCCCCTCAGGGGCCTCTTACTGTGCCTCTGTGATCTGCTGGTTCCAAACTCTGGGACCTCTCTCAGTTTGTCAGGGCTTCTCTGTTTTCCTCTCACATGGTAGGATCAGTATGGCAGCTTCCTTTCTCTCTGTGTGTCTCTGTCTGTGTCTCCCTTTATATCAGAACCAGCAAGAGGACGGAGACCCAAACTGATTCAAGTCTCACTGAAGTAGTCCAATCAAAAGCCCTAAAGCAATTTTATCAAATAATCTAATCAAAGGTCCATAATCTGAATTTAATGCAATCAAAGGGCCCTGCACCCACAGGAATGGATTAGTTTAAGAATGTAAAATATTCTGTGTTTCAAAAAATTCAAACTGTCACATCTTGTATCCATTTGTAATTTAATAATAAATGAAATTCACGATTTTAGAAGGCCATTGGTGAACTAATTACATTCTTCAAAGAAAGATCTGTTTTCCTTTAAATTGAGAGACTCTTTTTCTCACCCTTTTATGCATCATCTTCAGTTAGTTTTACTCCCTGCCCTAAGATTTTAGCACATTTTATTACTGTATTTATCTGGGGGAAATTTTTCTGTGGAAGATGGTGAAAAAAAAAAGTGCTTTCTTTTTTCTTTGCTTTATTATTTTTGGAGCTAATTGGCAGTTGGCTAGCCATGGTATCAGTAATAAGGTTGCAAGTAGTGGATGATTTAATGAATGATGTGATGAGTTGGTATGGTATTCATACCATGGTTCATTGCTCTGGACTTTATTTTTTAATGTGGATGTTTTAATTATTTATCTTCTAAAACAGTTGGAGGGAAGACAATTTGTTTTTAAACACCAGGTGGTTAAGACGATCATTTCATGTATTGGAGTTGTAGAAAACAAAATGTATTTTTAATCTTATTCTCATCAGGCAATCAGTTGCTTGGAAGGAGTCATAAGCTAAAAACTCAGGGGAGTTTCTCTTGGAATGTTAAGAGAAAACGACTAACTGTTCAGGAAAAGAAATATTTCAGATAATTAAAGAAGCATAAATGGTAATTTGGGGAGGCAGAATGGTTTGGATTGCCAGGGACTTTTATTTTGTTATGTTTTTGACTACCTTGCCTCCTTGTCTTAGTTGGTTACTTCTGGTGCATTTTACATACACTTCCTATCCTTACTTAGTTCTGTCCTAATCACTCTTCTTGCTTCTTGTGGCATAATGTTCAACACTTCAGGACTTTAGATGTCACATCAGGTATTGACTCATGCCTCTTAAATTAGACTTTCTAGATCTGATCTCTTTTTTGATCACTAAGCTTGAATTTCCAATGATGTGCTATTTTCGTGCATGTCTCCTACAGAAATCTTAAAAATCAACACACAGAATCCAATTCATTGTCTCCATCTTTTCTTCAACCCATTCATATTACACTTTTACTTCTTAATTAATCCCATTTCTCTTGTGGTCTTTATTATCTTCATTAAAGACTTTACTGCCCACCTGTTCTTTCTAGAGATCCTGGATCTCTCTTTT
>JAQZBX010022625.1:0-20397 GCA_029593785.1 Cabassous unicinctus | reverse complement strand
CTTTGTCTCTTTTTGTTGTGTCATCTTGCTGTGCCAGCTTTCCGCGCGGACCAGCACTCCATGTGGGCTAGCTCTCCGCTTAGACCAACTTGCCTTCACCAGAAGGCCCCAGGAATCGAACCCTGGACCTCCCATATGGTAGAAGGGAGCCCAGTCACTTGAGCCATATCCGCTAATCCGGATATATCCTTAACTCAACTCTTCCTTTCTTACTACTAAATTCTAACAGTTCTGTCTCTGAAATGCACATGAATGCTGACACATTTTTCTTCACACAGCCCCTGACTGTGAAACAGACCTTCTTTATTTCTCACTATATTCTTACTCTAAACTCCTAAGAAGTCAGCTTACTTCCAGTGCATCTTCTTCACAAGAACCAGTTTTCTTTCTGAAATGGTTTTAATTAGGTCAATACACTACTCAAAACTTTGGATGGCACCCCAATATTTACTTTATCCACAGCAATATTTCACAAACAGTGATCTTTGAGGTGATTACACAGGACCTATTAAAATCATGGGAATTCTTATTCCGTATAAAAAGCTAATTTAGACCAAGTCCAAATGTTTTAATAATATATGAAAGGACATCCACATTGACTTCCAACTGATCTCTTCAAACTTCTCTTTTCCATTCTTTATGTTTTAGCTCACAAAACTTTTCCTTCTGCTCCCTGGGTGGTGTACTGATAAAAGTAATTTTCCATACAGTTGTCAGTATGCTTCCCCTTGTTTGGATTCACTTTCTTCTGCTTTCCTCTCATTAAAATCTTACTTACTCTTTCAGAACTAGTGAACATAGCAATTCTTGTCAAAACTTTCTCTTCTTTCCTTGAAACTTTTTTATATGTATGTTTGGTTTTTATTTTAGCGAAAAACTTCTTTTCAGTAATTATAGATACCAGGTGATTGTGAGTTCCCTTTAGTTGTCTTGTATATGATGTATAAATTTAAAACTAGAGGATGTAGTTTATTTTGTTTGAAAGCTATATAAGACATGGATGTCTGTAGATAAATATTATTGTAAATAATATTTTACTTTCAGGCACAAACACACTTAGACATAGAACATACTTCTCAAGGTTTCCTTTTGCTTTTTCCGATTTGGTGTCATGGTCAAGTATGGATTCTGCCTCGGCTTTTCTTAATTAAGGAATAAGGAATGAGACTGTAGCTTATTTAAAGGTGGTTTGGGGTTTATTGTACACATTTGTAGAAGGTCGGCACTCAGCAAGTATGTGAAGTTTGACCCAAATAATTCAAGGTCCTGGAGTATAGCCTACTAGGTTTCAGTGAAAGTAATGAGTATTGTGTTTTGTTTTGTTTTGTTTTGTTTTAATATATATTTTTTCATCTTTTTAAAGACACTTAGATTACATAAATGTTACTCAAAAAATATAGGGATTCCCATATGCCCCGCTCCCCACAGTATAGTGTTTTGACGATAGAAACAGAAGAACTAAACTTGTGCCCCTGGGCACTGTTACCTTGGGTGAAGTCCCTTAATATCTCTTGGCTATAATTTCTTTCTTTATTTAGACAAGATGATTTCACAGAAACATGATTTCAAAGACTGTTTCCAGCACTGAAGTGTTATGAGCCTAAGAAAAATTTTAAATGATGGCAAACTGAGTGACATGTGCAGATAGGTATAGCCAATAATGTCCGGGAGCCACTAATGATTTGGATAGGAAATGAGTCTAGGAAGACTGATTACTGATGAGAGGCTTGAACTCCTTAACCTTTGCCAGCACAGGGGAGTTCAGTGAATAATTCTAGTGTTAGAACTTCCAGTGTATGATTCAAACTCTGCTGCCTTCTTGTGGTTCTGAAATCCTTGAAAGAGTTGTCCACATTTATGGTCTTTGGTCCAGACTAAGAGTAGACTTGCCAGAAGACTGCCAGAGTCTATGTCTGTAATATTGGTGGTCACCACCACCCTAAGTGGAAACATGAAGGCTCGTTGCATAGTCTTGCTCTTGAAGTTTCTTATTCATGGACACACTATGCTAGGTTCCTTTAGATGTCCTAAGCCCAACTGCTGAGTGTACTGAAGTTCACCCAGCTCATAATTATATCTTAATGTTGCTTAGTCTTACCTGTGAAATCAGTAGTTATTGAACTATAAACCGTTTTTCTATCTAGTTAGCAATACCAATGAAGAATAAACTCATATAATTATGTAGACAATTATTTCGCACTTCTGTGATATCTCAGAAGTTTTTCCTGGGATTCAGTCACTTTCAGTCTGGAAAAGGAAAACAGCCCCATATGCATCACCCACTTTTACCTTATGCTGTTGCCATTATTGTAAAAAAAAAAAAAAAAAAAAAAGCAGGAGACTGGACTGTGTGTGTCACTACACTCTGTTATCAGACTTCAGTGTTCATTTTGCTAGGAAGCTGCAGATGGAAAAGGTGTAAGCAGTTTAAATGGTATTCTGTGTCTCCTTCACCAGCCCATATGCATCATGTCTTTGGATCTGGCCTCTACAATTTGTTAGATACTCTACTTAACATACTCTGAAAAATATCCTTTAGAAGCATAAGAGAAAATAAGACTTTACCCTGTTGCATAATAGTGTGTCTTAACACAACTCCCATAACCTTTCTGAGCTTAATTTGCTGGTACCATCTAGTAAGTTAACGGACGTAAAAGTGCTTTATAAACTGTAGAGCAGTTTGTGTGGTAGTAGCAATTATGGTTAATTCTCAGAGAATTGATTCGGAACTGAAATATGTAATAAAACTTTAGGACCTAGGCTAAATGGGTAAGAGGGGGTGCGGAGAAAAAGAAAGGGCAGAAGGGAGGAGAACTAATGCTAAAATTCAGCTAATTCTAGAAGCCAAACTTTTCCTAGTATTTCACTGTCTCTTGCTATGAACATCACATACTCATATTTCAGTTGGTAATATTCTCAAAGTATATGTGTCTTTAGTGTCTGGATCCTTAAAGAAAGAAGAAACTGCTAGTTTTTCTTTTGATAAAGCATATTTGCTGCTTTTGATTACTAATACTTTAGTAACTTATATAGATATTTGGCTTTTTGCTGTTACATTCCAGTAGGATGTTCCTTCCTTCCTCTAAAGGCTGGCCACAATTTGTTTGTATCTCATATCAATGAAACATCATTTTCTGTCTTATATTAAATTTATTTCTGTACTTATATTCTCTGAAAGATTGCAGTCATTTTTAAGGTAAAGACTGTTACTTTGTTTTTAATCTGTTCCTAGTGCCTTTTAGTGGTGCTGAGTAAATAATTGATAATAACAATAAGTTATCATGCAGATAGACAGGACTATGGCTAATTTCTAAAGACTGTTAAAAACCCACCTCACTTAGAAGTTCACACTTTGAAAAGGACCGCAAATGCTGGCTTACTTTGACTTCAGGTAATTATAAATAAGTGAAACAGTAAAAACTCATAATAAGAAATTCATGACACATTCAGAGTTTGGAAACTTGGCTTAGATAAGTTAGAACAGTGCTGTCTGGTAATACTTTCTGTGTTGATGAAAGTGTTCTTTATCTGTGCTGTACAATACAGCAGCCACTAGCCACGTGGAACTGAATTTTTAATTTTATTTCATTTTAATTTAAATAACCACATATATAGAGAGAGCTTACTATCCAGCATTGTAGTAGATGTTTTCACATGCATTAACTTTTAAAATCTTCACAGCAATCCTGTGTGAGATATTTTTATCTACATTTTACATTTTTATTATTTATATTATCTACATTTTATATCTACTTATTATCTACACTTTAGAAGTAAAGATTTAGTCTCATATCCACTGTTTAGCAGAATAAGTATCTTACACTACATCTATCTTTTCTGAAGTCTATATTTTTCAAAACTAACATGTTATCCAAAGTAGAAGGTAAACAAGCACAAGACCATCTGTGATAGTGAACAATTTGTAAGTTAGAGGAGAGTGAAGAATTAAAAATGAGCTTTCAAAGAACTTAGAACCATTATATTATAATTTTCTGTATTAGTCTCTTTGTATGAGATAGAGGACAGCATTATTTCTTTGTACTTTTATATTTCCCCACAGTTATTACCATGGCACATACCTTCAGTAAATTTTCTTATATTGATTTGAATAATGTATTAGTCAGCCAAAAGGGGTGCTGATGCAAAGTACCAGAAATCTGTTGGCTTTTATAAAGGGTATTTATTTGGGGTAAAAGCTTTACAGGTACAAGGCCCTAAAGAATCCAGCTCAGGATACCATAAGAGGTACTTCCTCATCCAAAGTCAGTTGCCACATGTTGAAGCCAGAAGGTGGGCGATGTCTGCAAGGGTTCAGCTTTCCTCTTCCTCTTAAGGCTTCCTGGTCCCAGCTTCTTCTAATCTCAGCTGTAGGCTGGAGTACTTGTTTCTTTCCAGCTCAGCTGCTCTACTCTCTACAGGCAGTTAGCTGTAGACTATCAGGTAATGGCTCATCTCTCTCCTGGGCCCCAGTATCAAGTTCTCTCCTCTTCTGTGTTTATGGAGCTCTCTCTATTCCTCTGTGTATCTTCTCCTGTGTATTGACTTCTGTGTTCTTGATTGAGCATCCGTTTATATAGCCCACCAAGGGGGCAGGACTCAACCCTGCATGCCCTAATGACGTGGCAAAT
Organism: Cabassous unicinctus; assembly: GCA_029593785.1. NCBI lineage: Eukaryota > Metazoa > Chordata > Mammalia > Cingulata > Chlamyphoridae > Cabassous > Cabassous unicinctus. The sequence continues at coordinate 15,769 of JAQZBX010022625.1, read as the reverse complement.
CAAAGCCCTAATCTTGACTTAATCAAGTAAATGTAAAGCCTTTGGATTTAAATCAATCAAAGGGTTGATTGCTCAGAGGAAACAGACCATTGTACAAACATAATCAGTATCTCTTCTTGGAATTCATAAATAATATCAAACTGCCACAAATAGGAACAGCCTCTTTGAGTCTTGATAAAACTGTTTATAAGGAATAAATAAAAGTTATTGACTGGCAGGGAGAAGTTAGCTAAGTTAGCATGAATTTTTAGTGAACTTCACAATATCTGGTATGGTTTTACATTTACCCTTATTGATAATCTTTATTTCTTCACACTACTCCAAGCCGCTCTATCCTTTCATTTCCTTTCAGCCTGCAGACCTTCAGTAATTCTTGTAGGGCAGGTCTTTTGTCGATGAACTTTCTCAGTTTCTGTTTATCTGTGAATATTTTAAACTCCCTCATTTTTAAAATGCAGTTTTGCTGGAAAAAAGTTTTGGCTGGCAGCATTTCTCTTACAGTGCCTTAAATAAATCATACCACTGCTTTCTTACCTCCATGGTTTCTGATGAGAAATCGGCACTAAAGTCTTATTGAGGATGCCTTGTATGTGACAAATTGGTTTTCTCTTTCTGCTTTCAGAATTCTCTCTTTAGCTTTGGCATTTGACATTCTGATTAGTAAGTGTCTCGAATTAAGTTTATTAGGGTTTATTCTTTTTGGAGTATGTTGTGCTTCTTGGACATGTATGTTTACGTCTTTCCTAAGAGTTGGGAAATTTTCGACCATTGTTTCCTCAACAATCTTCCACTTCTCGTCTCCTTCTGGGATGCCCATGACGCATATGTTTTATGTTTCACGATGTCATTCAAATCCCCGAGACACTGCTCACTTTTTCTTTTCTTTTCTTTGTCGCTTCTTACTGTGTGATTTTGATTGTCCTGTCTTCTAGTTCACAGATTCTATTTTCTAACTGTTCAAATCTGATGTTGCACATCTCTAGTGTATATATAATCTCCATTATTGTTAAACTTTAAAAATCTTTATGTTTATACATTGTCTTCTTAATATCTTTTATCTCTATATCCATATATTCTTTCATCTCTGTGAATTGATTTAGGAGATTCATTTGAACTTCTTTGATTAGTTTTCCAAATTCTGTGTCTCCTCTGAAGTTTTAATTTGTTCCCTTGACTGAGCCATATCTTCCTGTTTCTTAGTATTGCTTGTAATTTTTTGTTCATGTCTGGGTATCTGATTTTTTTATTTTATTTTATTTTGAAAGACACTTTAGATTACATAAATGTTACATCAGAAATATAGAGCGATTCCCATATACTCTAACCCCTTCCCCTCCCACACTTTTCCCTATTAACAGCATCTTTCATTACTGTGGTACATTTGTTACAATTGATGAGTACATATTGAAGCATTGCAGCTAACCATGGTCTATAGTTTACACTTTGCACAGAACAATTTTATAGGTTTTGACAGAATGTATAATAACTTGTATCCATCATTGCTATGTCGTGCAGGACAATTCCAATGTCCCCAGAATGCCCCATGTTATGCCAATTCTTCGCTCTTCCTCCCCTCAGAACCTTGGTGGTCACTGCCTTTATATCAGTGATTCAAGTTCTTCCATTGCTAGAATAATAATTAGTCTACTTTAGTCATACTTGTAGTCCCCCCTTATCTTTGTTCATTCCTCAGCCTTAGGGATTTTGGGATCGTGATACCCACTGTGTTTCTAATTGAGAGGGGGCTTAGATCCCATGGGACAGATGGATGGAACTGTCTTGCTTGCATTTGTAGATACTCTGTTTTCTGGGATGGGAGTTGTCCGTCATCATCCTTTCGTTAGTTGTTGGCGAGTCCAGTGAACTGGAGAGTAGGTGTTGCAACTCTGCTGAGATTTAGGCTCACCCGGCATGTGTCAAACTGAAGATTTAAGTCTCTGGGACACATATTTAACGAGTATAGTGCTTAATATATGTTCAAATAAAAGGGACATCTGATTGTTTTGATGTGTTTACTCTGAAAGTGAGTTTCTCCCTCTTGCCTAGGATGTTATTGTTGATTGACTTTGTGATAAAGCTCTTCTTTGATGCTTGGTCCAACATATTCTGGACCTTTAGAGTAGCCCGTGTTTAACAGTTCAGATTTTCTCAGCTCTTCTTCAACTGATTCTTGCCCTGGATATGTGGTACAATTTTTGAGATTGCACTTTTTGTGCAGTTCTTTCACTTCCATGAGTCAGCTTCCTTTCCTCTGTTCCTTCTCTGGGAATCTTGATTTGTTCTGTTTGTTTTTATGCAGAATTAACTTCCCATCCCCTATCATTTGTTTAAATTCTCTTCCTCACTCAGTTCTCCCTTTTCCTTACACTTTTCAGTTCTGGGACCTGTTATAGCAGTTCAGTCCTTACACACACACACACACACAGACACACACACACACACACACACACACACACCATTTTTCGTTGTTATTCTTTTTTATCCCCTTCTGTGAGGCTTTCATGTCTAGTTTCTTCCGTTAGGGTATCTTGCCCTGAGGACCCAAATGGGGGTCAGTCCATAAAGGTGGGTCAGTCCAGAAGGGTGTGCTTTGCATTTTTGTGTTCAAGCTAGCAGAGACTGGATTGAGTTGCACACCTCTTGCCAAGAGTTTGCTGTAGTTTGTCTATCCTTGTCTGTCTCTATCTATCTCTATGTCTATCTCTGTGTTTGTGTCAATGTCTGTCTCTATCTCTATCTCTCCATCTCCATCTCCATCTCCATCTCCATCTCCATCTCCATCTCCATCTCCATCTCCATCTCCATCTCATTTCTTCCTTTTCCCCCTGGTGGCCCTCTTCTATATGACACTCCTCAGAGGCTTGTGTTCCTCCCTGGGTGTCTACAGACTTGGATTCCTGTGCCCGGGTATGCATGGGGTTCTAACTTGCTTCTTTGAGTGGCTCTATAGTCCGCATCTGCGGTAGGAGGGACTTAGCCTCTGCTGCCTCTGCGTGACCTCCATGCTGCATGGGACTGATGATGGGGAGGGGTCCAGATTGGCAGTTACAGGATAGAAATCTCCTGCTTCATCTTGGTGATTATTTTTCTTTTTCTTTGATTCAGCATTTGTGGAGTCTTTTTTCAGTCTTTTTCATCCTCCAGAGATCCAAGCAGGTGGGATTTGTCCTTTTTCTCAGTTGATCATGAGGGAAGACTTTCCTAGGGGATCTCTCACATCCATGTTCATGGCCTATATTGCATTTTCAAAGCTTTGAGTTTTATTCAGTTTTGTATAAATACCTTGTGCTGCCCCTTTGATGGTCTACTTTTGGTCATTCTTAGACTTCTGTATCAACTGTTTACTCCCTTGATGACCCAATTTATAATCAATCTCTGTTTATGTATTTAAATTCTAAGTCCATTTTGGTAGCAAGAAATAATTAGGACCTAAATCTCTTAAAGTCACTGAAGACTTAATATTCATTCCATGGTATTTGTGGCCAATTTCATAGTTAAATATTTAATGACCTTTTATTTCAAAGTTTGGAAACCTTATTCTGGATCTAAGATCCTGGATATTAGAACATTCTTTTAATCTAAAAATTGAAGTGTAAACATCTATGTGAAAATTGATTTGTAAAACAGTTTTGCTGTGATTGTAAATTAGGTGCACATTCTATTCTCTATGCCTGAAAGGCATTTTGTATTTGAATAGCATGTACATATTTCTATTAGGTATTATAAATTTCTAAAATTGGTTTTTAATTTAAGTATTAAAACTACAATTCTGTTAGACTCCTGATTTCTGAATAAATTATGTGAAATAGCCACATCTTTATTAGATTTCAGCATATTAATCACTTTGGGATATATTGGGCTATGTAAGAATCAGTTGTCCTTTAGACAGCAGATGCAAGCTCATTTTAATGGATATCATATGTACTGTTGTTTTTATATTGCCAGAAAAAAATTGGGGTGTTCAAAAAGGTCAAAAGACAAATCCCATGCTAAATATTTCAGGTCATTAAGAGACTTTAAGGGTCATAATGATTTTAGAGGCCCTTAAACTTTCCATGAAAATGAAATGCAGAAAAGTGAAAAATTGCGAGACTGTTGTGTAAATTTCATTCTAAGCCAAGATGTATGTAAATGAAACATAATCCAGAAATACTGTTAGAGGAATTATGTACCTAAAAATTATATAAAACTTTTTACTGTGTTTAATTGAAATGAAAAATTATTCAGAAGTAAGCAAATTAACAGTTATTGAAAAATGAGAATTTTGTTATAGTTCAAGCAATGAAATGTCACTAAAATGGCATGATGTTAAGAAATTATCAGTTGGTCTTATAGAAATATGGTAATTAGTAGAAGTAGCCTGGCTCAATGGGGTAAGAAGTACAAAAACTTGGAAGAGTTATTTCACAGTAGTTTATCTGTTTGTCCTGCCCAGATTTGTGTAGTAGAGGTAAGGAGACCCCTGGGGTTCCCTTTATCTGGCTTCAGTCACCAGTATATCCAGCCTTTCTTAAGCAGTGATTAGCATAACTGGGAAAAGAACAAGCTGCCTGAGCCATCTGTTCTCTTCCCTCAGAAATGAGATTTGGAGGTGTGTAAGTGCCTCAGTTTGCTTTCAGAACAGTGGTTTATTGCCAAGAGACATGGCTGTCAGCTGCTAGCCGTCTGGTAGGGGCCCTCCTGCCCATTTGTAGGAAAGACAATCTTTCTGGTTTTATTTCTCAGCCTTATTCATGTAATGAACCCACTAAGAACCCTGATTGCCTGGATAAATCTCCTCACCTTAAATAACATCATCAAGCATGTATTTTTATTTTATATTTTAGAGTCAAGGAATGGTGGGAAAAGATAGAATGGGTTTTCTCTTCTACCCTTATAATTTGTCTGCTAACAATGATAATCTAATTGGCCAACTGTCTTTAATTTTTTTAACCAGAACAACAATACTTTACATTTGTATAATGTTTATAGTTTACAAAAGTTTCACATAAATGATCTTTCTTAGTCTTTCTAACGATTCTTGGAACTAGGGTGGCATATCTTTATTCATTAATAAGGAGGTTGAGGCTGAGGATAAATAATTCACCCCATTCACATAGCAATTAAGTGTGAGGTCAGTTGGTCTAGGGCTTTTAATTTGGTCTGCAGTGTCTGGGATAGTAATTTGCAGTGAGACCCATATTCCAAACGATTTAGTATTCTTTTCTAAATACAGAAATAAAGAACAATTTAAAAACTGATCTGTATTAACAGCCTTGGGAACAGCAATCTGCTTTAACAGGAAAAATGAAGGATGAACAGGTCTGAAATATAAAATCATTTAAGTAACCTTGTGTTTCCTAGTGACAAAAGTGATAACAGCTTACCAGCTATTGAGAACCTAATATCTTTCAGGTTCTGTTCTAAGCATTTTATATATACTAGCTTACTTAGTTGACCTCACAACAGCCCTAAGGAGATAGGTTTAATTTTTGCAAATGACTGAAACTAAAAATTTAGTGAATTTTTGGCAGTCAGTCAGTAAGTGATTAGTCTAGGATTATGATAATGTTAATCATCTGATTTGAAAGCCCCTTTTGTATTCTTAGCCAGTATGTCCTATCTTGGTGTGAGGAAGATTTTGTTAATCTCAGCTTTAGATGGGTTATGTCTTCATTTATCTGGTCTACTAGGTAATTAGATGTTCCATATCAGTCTATAAATTTTCTGCTAAAATAAAAGGCTTTTCTATTATAAAAATAATATATTCTTATTATGACATACATAGAAAATACAGAAACTTAGAAAGAAAAGAAATATCACCTGTTCCCCAAAATAACTGCTTTTAACATTTTGATCTATTTTCTCCCCAGGCTTTTTACTATGCATAAGTTTAGTTGTCTTTTAGTTTCCTAGGGCTCCTGGAGCAAATTACCACAAACTAGGTGGCTTAAAACAACAGAAACTTATTGTCGCACATTTCTGGCAAAGCCATGCACCCTTAGAAATCTGTAGGGGAGAATCCTTCTTTGCCCCTTCTATCTTCTGGTGTTTTCCAGCAATCCTTGCAGTTCCTTGGTTTGTAAATGCATCACTGTAATATCTGCCTCTGTCTTCAAAATATACTTAATATGCTTATATTGCTTCCTTTTGATTTTTTAGTCTCACTGCTGGGAGAGCCCCCATTCAAAAGGCTCCTGCCTTTTTATAGACCTGGGGGCTGGGGAAAAGGAGAAGGACTAGGAGTAGAAAAGTTTTGAATACTGACTCAGTGAAGAAAGGTGTCTTCAGGCTCCCCTGCACTCCCACCAAGGAGCCCTCCAAGTGAAAGCATTTGAGCTAGGAATGTAATACCCATAAGAGCATACCTGATGTGGGGAACACTGTGTCCTTGACTGCAGTTCTCTCTAGACTGCACACAGTCTAGTGTGGGGAGGGCAGTTTCCCCTACGGAATCTGCCAGGAAAAGCCTTTGTAACTGCCTGTGGTTGGGCCTAAAAGATAACATATAGGATTTTGGCCTGGAGCCAGACTCCTCACTATTTTATATCTTCCCCATTCTTCTTTCCACCCACCCCATTTTAGGTATCTTTCATTTTTGTTAGATTTTTTTTTTTCCCCCCCACAAAAATGTTTGTTGATCCTTCCATGGCTTCTTATCATTTAGATTGGCACACTGAAAAACTTATTCTGATCTTGGATTAATACATGCTGACTATTGTTTTGTTGGGGAAACAGCCCCTAGTTTTAATGGTTTTTGGTCTCTCGTTTCCTTTGGTCAGATTCCCTACAGAGAAGAAAAGGATCTTATTTCCTGCTTTGAAGGGTATAATCCATCCTATCAACATTCTGAGAATCTGTGGGGCAGAGAAGACTTGGGTACAGGAGGCAGGGGGTAGATAAATGTCATTTTAAGTTCCTTGTTTTCAGTACAAGTACCCTTGCTCTCAGTTTCTTCAACCCAGAAACCATGTGTTTTACTTCTCTACAGAGTAAATATTCTGCCTTTAATCTACTGCCAGGCTTGGGGAGGCTGTCTGGAGATATGAGGGCCTAATTGCTTAAACCAACATTCAGTCAGTTATCTGTTTTTAGCTTTACCTTTACCCCTAACACCCTGAGTATCTGATGCTTCTAATTCCTGAGACTCAGGGTTCTTTGGGTAAACCGAATTGCTTCTTGTCTTTTCACATTGCCTATTTAGGATTCAGATTTGTCGAGTCTGCCAAGTCATTACCACTCTCATCCATCTGTTTCTCGGCTTCCAAAAGTTTATTCTTAATGTCTCTTTTCTGTTCTTTTTGTTCTTGTGAGTTTATGCCTTTTTAAAAAATCACATTAACTGTCATTATAATAAAGATTTGGAAAGAAGAAACTAATATATGGGTTCAGTCTCCAATCTTTAACCTGAAGTGAAAGATAGCTTTTGTATTTAATTTCCTTTCATATTGGGAGCTTTTACTTTTTCTTGTGCCTATCTTGATGCTACTATGAGGTAGAAAATCTTATACACCAAATAACGACATTTTCCGATTCTCTTTATGTTATGTAAAATTTAAGGCTTCATGATATTTGTTTCTGACTTTTGGATTTACAGTTATGCTGTATACAAGTCCTGGTAGTTTGAATGCTGGAGAAAAGAACTGGAATTTAGTACACTACTTTATAGTAGTGCTTTTTTCAATATAATTACTTCTCCTTGCTTGATTTATGGTATGAGCAGATATATCCTGGGATTTGTTTATTTGGTTTTCATAGATATGATACAGAGGGAGGTCTTTCTTACTCAAAATATTATATGCTTATTAGCAATTTTCCTTCTGTCTGTAAAACTTATGAGTATTTCCTTTGTATTGTGTATCTTCAGGTTGCCTGAAGCTCAGCAGAGAGTTGGAGGTTGCTTTTTAAATCTGATGCCACAAATGAAAACCTTTTATCTTGCGTATTGTGCCAATCACCCATCTGCGGTGAATGTTCTCACAGAACACAGGTATGTTCCCTTGGACATTCCTAAATAAAAGTAAGGTAGACTTCTTGGGGTACCTTCTTAAATAGCTCCACTTCCTTAAATAATTATGTGAGCTACAATTTTAATATTCACGTGATTTTTAAAAGATAGAATTTTTAAACATTAACCTTTGTATGTACTGGTAAGAAAGGCTGATTGATTAGTATTTCAGTTTTTTTCCTTTAAAAAAAAAAAAAAAAAAATTATTTTTTTTTTTTTTTTGAAGTTTCCCCTTCAGCCTAGAGCCCTTGGAAAATGAGCTTAAGAAACTGGTAAGAACTCTGGAATGTAGTAGCAAGCTATTAGAATCAGATTTCTCTCAGTTGATAAAACTAGAAGTACATGATACTGAACTAGATATGCTATAAGAGAAAAATGTCCCATTTAAAACTAGTATTAGGTTTTGTGAATAAAATTGGAGACCATTAGTTTTAGCTTTTCAACCTGAAACAAAATTAAAACAAGTGAAAGATTGTACAGATTCTTTACTAGTCTTATAAGATAAGCCAAGTACATGGAAACCACAATATTATGTCTGTTTCTTGAAAATTTGAACTAGAAATTGCTTAGCTATCTCAATTATTGAGGAGTATCTCACAATCATTAGTGAGTATTGGGAACTGAGTATTGGCTTTGTGTTAGGTAACTGCAAAGAGAGAGCGCAGAGGCTGAGTTTCTGCTTCTAAAAGAAGCACAATCTTTTTATTAATAAAACTACAAATGTTTTTAAAATAACTGTTCAAAAAATTTTAAAACCATAAATGTACAAATTATTTTATTTGCATCAAGCTAAAAGTTTTTGTGCTTCTAATTTAAATATTTAACTTCAACTTATTGTTAGCGAAATATTTTTACTTGAAACCTAAAATCCTTTGTGAACTGCAAACAAGGCTTAACTGTTTAGAAATTCAGGTAAGGCTCAACATGAATATTGTGAATCATATAAGAAGTGATAGCATAGTGTAGTGATTAAATGGGATCCCTTTGTAATCAGTAAGACCTGGGTTTGAACCCTAATTGCCATTTTCAAGCTGTTTGACCTTGGGCAAGTTACCTCACTTCTCTGGGTTTTAATTTCCTTTTCTGAAAGTACCTTTTTCATATGGTTATTGTAAGCATTAAGCAAAACATGTATAAACTGACCAAAATACAGTGAACACAGTAAATGCTCAATAAATGCTAATAATTTTGTTGTCTTGTCCTGTATTTTAAAAATATGATCCTGAATGTTTACTGTTTTCTTCAGTGTGCTTAAATACTAAATGATCCAAAAATTGTGAATTTCTCCTTTGTGTTAAAGCATCCTTATTCTTCAGATGAAGCAAGGGCCTTCAAACAATGTGGTAGAAAGAAGGGAGATTAGAATACACAGTATTCATAGCAAAGAGAAACAAAAAGAAACTCTTCTCCAATCCTCTTTTCCATTATCGTCCTCTTTACACTAACCTTTCTGGAAGTATTGTCTATATTAGTGATATATATTCCTTAAATTATGAAGCATGCATTCAGTTATATGTTATGCCATCTATTCCTGGGTATTAAAATATACATAAGAATGAATTGCAAATATTAAATTTATATCATTTTTTTTAAAAAGGAATTATTGATGCTGTGGTAGGGGAGATAAAAAGCAAATAGAACAACAAAGTAAAAGCTATAAAATCTTTTTTCCCCCTTCCCTTTCTCCACCCCCACTTCTCCCCCCAATTTTTTTTTTTTCTTTTTTTCTTTTTCTGGTTAGGCCTCTAAAGAGGGCTTGGAAATACAGAAAGAGGGTAGGGTGAACAATTTTCTAAATATATTTCCTATGAAAGTAAGGATCTATCCTAAAGATAACATTAAAGCAATTCAGACCACTAAAAGTTTCCTAAAATGTTAAGATTTTAAAGAGAAATGCTTGTCATCAACTATGTATTGTGTTTCTCCTCTATTCTATACCATTGCCTCTGTGATTATTTTGTGTCATCTCTGAAAATTATGCACAGCATTTTCTCAAAATAACTGGAATAAAGAATTACAGATAAGTTTCCAAGTCTGGAAATTCTTTGTACCTCCTCCACTTGGTAGATCCCAGAGTTTGGAAATGGGTAGCCTGCGGTCATATTCTGAGCAGCAGTCCTGGAGCAAGTTGCCTTAGAATTCGGCTCTGGGAATCTAAACCATAAAGAGAGAGTCAGTCGGGAAGGCAGCAAAGTGCCCAGACGTCAAACAGAATGCAGTGCTTGTGTGCCTTCCCCAGATCTCTGAGCAGTGAGAATTCTCATTCTGTCTGCTACAAATCAAATCCCACTTCAGACGTGTAAGTTGGTGAATTGAGAGTGGGGTTTCATTTGACTGATAGCGTCTTTTTAAATTCTTAACTTGTAATCTCTTGCTTGCTTCCCTGTATTTGTTAGTCTTAAAGATGCCACACTTATGGATAGATTTCTCTATTTAAAGATTGGTTTGGGTGTTATGTTTTGAAATTTAAAAGTTTTGTGTGTAGTTACATGGTTCGTGTACTGTGTTAGTTTAAATTCTGAGAATCTTGCTATTGCACATGCAGAATCACTGATTCTGTAGAATTAGAACTTACATGCACCTTTATTTTAGATGCCATATGTTTATGGCTATTTTGAATGAATTATAGGTTTCATAATTTAATCTGTAAAAAATGATTTTTTTTTTTCCAAGCAGTTTAATTGTTACTGTTTTGCTTGGCTAAATGATAGTTCTTTTTATGTGTGTCCCTTTTGTTGCTTTCTTGCAGCTTACAGTGTTATTTCAGTAAATACAGAGGAGATACACTGTATAAGGGTTGCTAGCATCAGTAGAAACTAAATAAGCTGAAAGAGCTATTGTTTTTGTCAAAATAGCTGTAATCAGCTGTTTTATTTTGGTACTAAATTAAAGGGAAAAAAACAAATGAAACTAACAGTGAGCTATAAAGATTTATAAAATTCTATTTCCTTTTTGAACTGTGTACATGTTCTGGCATTACAAGAATGTTATGTGGGTATTAAAAGAAGTTTTGCTTGTAGAACTTTAACTTATTTTTTTCAGTTTTAGTCTTGGGGGGAGTTGATGCTTAGTTTTGTTCATTTTTTCTGCCATTAAGAAATTCTAAATATAACCCTGAAATACCAATAATTATGTGAAATGGTTTTTCCTTGGTTTTCATCTTGGTAGAAAGGTCCTACATGAATTATTTTTAAAGGAGTTAAAGTATACTTTTGGTATATCACAAGGTTTGAGTTTTATGAGACTGCGCCACTGAAAATTGTTCAACATTTAGATAAATACTGGTAAGATATAAATTTCTCATATCTAATCGATTCTATTCTGTTCATGTTTAGGAATTGATACAGTGAGTATTCTAATACTTAAAGAGATGAGCATTTTCTGAGTAGAGTAGCCTTTTCTGCATTGTCCTTCCTGTTGCATTCTACTCTACAGTTCTGGTTGCAACTTTCATTTTTGCCCTAACTGAACAGGGAAGAGTGGGTGGGGACAGTGGTAGAGGAGGCAGTATATGAGAATCAGTCTCAGAGCACACTCCCTTCCTATTCCTAGTGGGAAGTAGATGATTTAAACAGGTGCTCAAGGATAGTGCTTATGGCTTTTAAATCAGCACAGCCTTTGGGTTAAATAATATAGTAATCTATAGCAAGATGCTTAAAAATATTACTGTGGTTTGTAATTCCTGTGATATTTTCCAAGAAAATAATTCTTAGCAATTTAAAGTTATCTATAGGGAAGTGGATGTAGCTCAAGCAGTTGGGCACCGACCTACCACATGGAAGGTTCTGGGTTCAGTTCCTGGTGCCTACTAAAGAAGACGAGCAAGACAGTGAGCTTACGCAACAAAATGATGCAACGAGATGATGCAATGAAGAGACACAACAAGCAGGGAGAGGAGGTAGCTTAAGCAATTGGGCGCCTCCCTCTCACATGGGAGGCCCCAGGTTTGGTTTGTGGTGCCTCCTATAAAGAAGACGAGCACACAACAAATGGACACAGAGAGCAGACAGCAAGCACAAAACAACGGGTGGGGGGAGTGGAGGGGGGATAAATAAAATCTTTTTTAAAAAAAGGAAAAAGTTATATATGTACTCAAAGATGTGTGTTACCTATAAAAGCAGAAACAAACACACATACACACCCCTAGAAGTAGTTTGGCAGCTTCTATTGTAATAAGTTTTTTTATTGAATTACCATAATGTTACACATTAACTACAAAGCCTTATATATAGAAATTAGAAAATATTTATTATATATATGTTCTTATAACTATATAAAACATTCCTAGACAAGGACTGGGAGACCATATGAAAATAATTATGATAGATGCTTTAATTATGTGTAACTTTTCCTCCTTTTTAATAATTTGCATTGATTTTGAGAATCTCTGAAATGTATTATATATTTATTTAAGAGATTATATATAAATATATGTATTGTGTGTGCAAATGTAGAGATAGAAAATAGGAAATAACCAAATTATTACTGTAATTTATATGTAGAACAGAAATGAAATCTGTTATATGTAGTAAACCTTGTTTAACAAGATCACCCAGGTTTTCCTAGAAAGAGGTTTAGATAGAAGTGATCTTCTATGGTGTTTAAGAAATGTAAGGCTAGTTTCCTGGTGATTCATTAATTTATTTTCAGGCTACTTGAAACTGTATAGCTCCAAATTGGTTTAGTTAAGTACAGTGTTTCCCCCCCCCCCTTTTTTTTTTAATTTCTCTAATGTTTTATTTAGAAAAATTTAAAACTTAAAATTGACAAGATTACTACAATGAATATCTGTACTTCACTTAGAGTCTCTGATTTGTTGACATGTTCCCATCTTTGCTTTATTTCTCTATGTATTTATGTTTTATTATTTCTCTATGCTTTATGTATATCATGTTTTTTTCTGAATCAGTTGAAACTTGCAGACCTCTCATCTCCAAAGGCTTCAGCAGGACATTCTCCTACAGAACCCCAAGGTCATTATCACGCCTAAGAAATTTAGCATTGAGACATTAATACTATCTGATATACTATAGTTAGGCTTCCCAAATTGTCCCCAAAATGTTCTTTATAATTTTTTCCTTTTGACTCAAGATCCAATCAATGATAACATGCTGCATTTGGTGGTTGTGTTTCCCTGGTCTCTGTTAGAGAAAAACGGCACTCACTGGGATGCAGAGACTGACGATTGCAGGCAGGAAGTTTATTGGGAAGCTCTCCCAATGGAGGGGGTCTGAAGAATAGACTTTAGCCCCCCACCAGCATGGCAGGGGTCTGAAGGGACACTTTGGCCCCTGTTTTTCCCTTTAGATGCATGAGCAGAATCAATGTGAAATCAGTTGAGGATGAAATAAAAGATGAGAAGTACTAGCACCAACTAACTGTATCATATGAAGTAATTTTTAGATTGAACTACATGAATTTGTCAGTATTCACCATTCTGAAATACAAAAGAAAATTTCATATGACTCAATGTAAATATTTTACATATTTTCACCATAGTAAGGAACCTTTACGATGTCTGGTTTTCTTAAGAAGCTTGGGTAATAGGACAGAGTATAACTGGGGTTAGGTGGGGTGAGGAGATGGAAGAAACATAGCAGCAGTGGACCCCTGAGGTTCAGATTTATTTAACCTGTAGTTAGTACTTACTTTTTGCTTGTTTTTTCCTGTCAGAATTTTTATATTTATTTTAGGATTTAATTTATATAATACTAAGAGAGATGAGTATCTTTCCCATTTAAGAAAAAACTCAGGACTAGCAAGACTTGTTATTTGGGAAAAATGGCATTGCTGTTATACAAGTCCAGGTTTTCTGACCAACAGACCAATGCTCTTTCCAGTACCTCACATTGATAACTTCAGCTAGTGTTATCTCTTCTACCATCCTGTTTGTTCACATAGTTCTAAATGTATGGAATGATGCATGTGCAGCAAGAGTGGTGAAAATAGACTCATAGTCCTCGCATGGACCTTAAAGATCATCTGTTCCATGTGGAGAGATGATGAAGCTCAGGAGTTTAAGTGACTTGACATAAGTCTTAAAATTGTTAGTGACAGAGTTGGAGCCCAAGTTCTTGTCCTTTGGTTGATTTCCACAGCTGTACTCTTGACTTTCCTGTAGTCTTTCTAAATATAACTTGAATTTGAACTCTTGTGCAAATATTGTTTGCATGAAAATACATGACTCAGGAGTAAATAGTTGATAGTAAAAGTTGGATGAAGTATAGTGAGGATGATGAAAGAGTAATAATAAAATCTTTAAAAAAAATTGTTTTAAAAGTTCTTTCATTTCTGGATATGCAGTCAGTTTCTTCACTTGTAAAATGGAACTATATTTCACAGATTGTGAGGATTATGTGAAATAATGAAATGAAAATGCTTTTAACATTCTAAAGCCCTAAGTAAGTATTATTTTATTGTGCTACTTTGTTCACTCTTCAGGGTCAGGAACTTCACTTGTTCATAATGCTTAGAGTACAGTTGGCTTTCAGTGAACATTTGTTGAACTAATAAGCATCTAGAGTGTTAATGCTATGATTCAATCTGTTGTCGTTTTAAAACATCTTTTACTTGAGCAACTGTATGATATTTCGTATCTTACATTTCTGGAGGTTCCCTAGATAACTGAAATCCATTCCAGCTCAAAGAACGCATGCTTTCATATGGACACATCAATAAGAAATTGACATACTGAGGTAGCCTTTTCATTAATGGAATTTCATAGGACAAAAGCATATATTCTATATTATACACAATTGCTATTGCTGATAATGGAAGCAATATCTCCTTTGGTTTTGACAGTTTTCTCCTTTGGGTGTTTTGAAATAACCAGCACGTTTGCTTCTAAGATATAGCCTTTACAATATTAAATGATATGTTACACTCATGTTTCATAAATCCTGGTTATTGATAGTGAAAGTAAGAAAGCCATCGGTCTCGTTAACTGTAACAAAAGGTTGCTTCTGCTTTTTTTTCCCCCTAACTTTTTTGTTATTTGCTTAGTGAGGAATTGGGAGAATTCATGGAGATGAAAGGTGCCAATAGCCCGGGAATTCTTGTGTTGACCACAGGCCTCAGCAAACCATTTATGCGCCTAGATAAATACCCTACCTTACTCAAGGAACTTGAAAGACATATGGAGGTATTGCTTTTTACATATCTGTCACTTAGAATCCTTTAGCCATGAATTCGTGAATTTTTTGTCAAAATTACTGTTAAAGTAATTGTTGTTAATGAGTAATTTTAGAAGACAGAATCAACAAAGCGTGTTTACCAAGAGTTTTTAACTTAGTGGATTTTTACAATTATTTTGTTTGTTTTTTTTCTCCTTATACCAGTGTTATAGAAAGCACATTCCATCCCTTTATCTCCTATCTCATCCACCGCTGCTCAAGAAAAACAGATTTTTAAATGATAATATCTTATCAGGAACATTTGACCACAAATACATTGTTAAGTTAAAGAGTAACAATAATAAGAGACTCATTGTATGATAATAACATGTATTTATCTTATTTTTGAATACAGGTTGTTGACCTGACATAAATTTGGGTTCAAGTTAGTCTCTTGGCTAGGGGTCTATAAACTTATTCTGTAAAGGGGCAGGTAGTGAATATAATAGGCTTTGAAGGCCATATGGTCTCTTTTGCAACTACTCAGCTCTGTTATAGTACAAAAGCAGCCATAGAAAATAGGTAAAAGAATGTATGTGATATTGTTTGATCCACACACACACACACAAAAAAAAATTTTATATGTATCCATTACATTTAATGGAGAAAT
>JAQZBX010022624.1:20333-31510 GCA_029593785.1 Cabassous unicinctus | reverse complement strand
AAAAAACAGAAAATAAAAAGACCACTCTGTATATAGTACAAATGAAAAAAATAGAGAAATTTTATATTCAGCACAATATTAATATTTGTATTTTTTGTAAGTGTTATAAACACTTTAAATTATCAAAAACTGAGTTTATAAGAATTGGATATACTTTTCTAACTTCCATATTTGGAAACAATACTCTGACACTGTCACTGAGTTATTCTCCTTTCTGAGATAAATATCAGTTTACAATGGACAGAGATATAAATGAGTATTAATTCTTCAAATAATTAATTTTTAAAATTTTATTTCTCTCTCCTTATTGGCTTTATTTCATTGATTTCTCTGTTTAGTTTCTATATTCTTCCTTTTTATATTGGGTTTACTCAGCTTTTTTTTTTTTTTTCACTTAAAATGTATTAAAGTATAACATTCATACATGAACATACATAAACAAAAAGTGTTTAAAAATGTTGTGAACTTACAAAACAAACACGCATAACATCTTACAGGGCTCCTATACACTATCCTCATAACAAATATGAGAACGCTCTCCTGTGAGCTATAACAAATATATTATACTAATAGAGGATTTTAATAATAAGGTGAGTTGGGGGGAAACACACCAAAAAAAAATGGACTATAGGTAAAGTAATTTTAACGATGCTCTTTCATAATTTATAACAAATGTTTCAGCTATTCTTTTTGTAGTATCTCAAATCATATCCCAAGAGAATTTATTTTCCAGCTTCCTTTCTATATTAAAATCTGTAATTTACAATATTAAATAAAATAATAGCTGCAATTACACAATTTTGAAATATGTTTCTCTGTTACTCTAAATTGTAAATATACATAAAACCTATCATTCCTAACAGATTTTATTATTCAATTAATTATTGAAATGGGATTTTTAAAAACTTGCAGAAAATTATATTATTTAATTGGAAATTTTTGAGACTTCTGTGCTTTTGTACATAAAATGTAATTATTAATAGCCATGTCCATTAAAAAGAAGAATTTCTTATTGTTTGCATACAATTAATTTTCTTTAAAGAGCTCTATTTTCCATCTGAAAATTTATCTTTTTATTTGTTAGTGTGAGGCTCAGTAATTATTTCAAATATATATATATATTTTAAATTTTATTTTTAATATATTTCTTGTGAAAACTATTTTCTGCACAAAAATTCATTTTATGCTCTTGGTCTATTGTTCTCTTTTTCCATGTTCAATATCCCTTTGCAGACTTATTGATAATTATTTTTAGTTACATTTTTTCTCTTACCTCACTGCAGAGAAGAGATCAGTTGGAAATCTCTGGAGAAACATTGCATTCTTTACCTTCTTAGCCATTTGTGGGCTTACAGGTCTGAGTTAACCCAACAACAGACCAGACTGACACTATCTCTTGCACTACTGATGATAAACTGCACTATAAGAGTGAGGCCCTTCTGGACTTCTTTCTGTACCGTGCCTGTCCAAATATGGTGAGCCTGAGCACACTTCTCTGTAGTGAAATGAACGCTCAGGAAATCTTTTTGCTTTCTACTGCTGCTCTTCTTCTAGGTTGCAATCCAGATATTAGACTGAATTCATATTTACATCATTGGACAGTATTATAATATATTCATTGCTCCCTTTCATGGCAAATACTTTTGTTTCCTTTTGGTACCCAATCCATAAAATATCTTTGTTTCCATTCTTCAAATCCTATGTTATTTAATTTTTAATTCTTTCTCTCTCCACAGCAAAAAAGTTAGAACTTTGGACAGTAGTTAACATGTTTTCCTAAGTGTAGTTACAATTTCACTCCACATTCAATTTTAAATGCCTGAAATATTTCCAAGTCTGTAAATTTGCGTTTCAATGCTATAATGTGATTTAGCCAAATAAAAACTTTTCAATAATTTAGTCAGTTAAGTTTCTGTGAGTGTGCATGTATATGTTTTTGTGTTCCTGTTTGTTTATGAATACCTACAATTGTCTTTTCCATTGTGGGTTTGAACCCCTGACTAATAAATATAGTGGGGAGATGATGACAGACAATGGCCATCCCAGGGAATGGAGAGAGTCTGAAGCTGCAGGCAGGATAATACCATCCATCTTATCCATGGATCTAAGCCTCCTCTCACTTGGAGGTGGAGTGGACATCACCATCCCAGACTCCTCAAAATTGTGGGAAGATCTGTGGACTAGAGTAGACTTACTGGTATTCTGTTATAGACATATTGTGATTTAAGCAATGGAAGAAATTACATTAATGTGGAGCTAGTGGCTGCTGGATGCTCTGGGGGCAGGGAGAGGGAAAAGCAATTGTAATACAGGGGCTTTTTCAGGACTTGGTAATTATCCTGAGTGACATTGCAATGACAGATATAGGCAATTTTATATCATCATATAGCATGCAGAGCTCTGTGGGAAAGAATGTGGTCTACAATGTGAGCTATGGTCCATGCATAGTGGCAAAGCCCCAGGATGTGTATATCCATTGCAGGTCATGTGCCACACTAATGAAGGAAGTTTATGTGGGAGGTTGTGGAAGGTGTGGGAGGTGAGGCATATGGAAATCCCTGTAAGTTTTGTGCAACATTTATGTAATCTAAGTATTAAAAATAAAAATAATAATAATAATTTATTTAAAAAAATAAAAAACAATGGCATAATAACAATTACTTTCTTTTTCTCATGAGCTCACAAATGCAAACTCCAACATTTGAGATATCAGAAGCTTACAAGAACTACCTAAGAACAGAGAGAATGCTTTTCTTTCTTTATTTTTTCTTTTAATGACAGTCAGTTGTTCTAATCCTCCTTCCTCAGCACTGGGAGCCTATACTGTTTGGTAGCTTTTTCTATGCGTATTTGCCAGGAAGGGCATAATGGTATAAACTGAGTTATAAAACCCAAGCAAAAGTAAATATAACTTTTTGTCTAACTTAATTCTTGACCTCTAGAATTGTTAATTTTGAATCAACATCATTATTAAAAAATGTCATTCTTATTATATTTGGGGGGAAATATTAGTAGCAGTGAATTTATGTAGCCATATTTTTTGAACACACACTCTCAACCTTTGCGTCTCAGTGCCTCCCTTATTATAATGTGAGAGCTAATGCCATTTGTTCAAACTAAGGAGTTAGGGAAATTGGAATGCTCTGCCATCTAGTTATATCTGCCACTTCTACCTCCTGAAAAAGTATTTTGCAAAATTACAACCACTTTTATCTTGCCCCAGCCATCTCCATAACACTCATGTTGTCTTTGGAAATTTAATATTTATTTGAAACCTTCAAACTGATGTAATCTTCATATATTCCTGTTCCTACCACATAATTCTCCATCTCCTAGTGTGATGTCAGCACTCAGGCCTCTCCATCAGGAGCATTTGTCACAGTTGAAAACATGCAGAGTCTCCTCAAATTAGGCAGCTTAAATAACACAATGGTTAACGTACACCTTGACCCTTCAATGGAATTTCATCATTTTCTTAAATACGACTCCCCTTCTGGAGTTCCAGTATCACCTGCCAGTTCCACACACAGAGTGCAAGGCCCTTTGGGTGAGAGTGAGGCCACATAAAAAAGTTATAATACCTATAATTGCTGTAAAATCACTACATTTTCCACGTACTCTACTGATCACTTGACATGTATTATTTTTAATCTTCAGTTCATCCTATGGGTCAGGTATTAGTTAGTACTCCAATTTCAAAGTTGTGGAAATTAAGGTTAAAATCTTTGTATTTCTCAGCATCAAAATAAATTTTTATGAAACCTTATTTTCCTTTATCAATTCCCAAAACTGTAAACATTTCCTAGATTTGCTAAAGTGGTCTGCCTCCTGCCTGGCAACAAGTCTGTTTTTTGTTGATTTATTTTGAAATTCACTCAGGTAAAAGAATAAATTTTTGCTTTTGCTGATTAATATAGTAGCTTTCCAGTATTTTGGGTAACATGTATTCTTGAAGTTTCTTAGTTTTATTGGGGAAAATGTCTATTCTGAACCATTTAGACTTCCCTTCATACTGTAAACTGTCAGTATTTAACACTGTATTTTATATTATGTTCTTTACATATAGCTATTAAAGTGTCTGAGAGACACAAAAGGACAAATGCTGTATGATTGCATTACTATGAACCAAATATATTCTGTAACATATTGTATGATTTAAAAAAAATGTATATGTATCCAGCAGATTTAATTGAGAAATGTATGTTTTTATTCAACTGTGTTTTCTTTTTAGTTTTTAATTGTTTATATTTTCAATTATTAAATGTATAAAATAAAGTTAAAAAATAGTGTCTGAGAATAATCTATATGTAACTGATGAAGGAATGAATATTATTATCACCAGTTTATTATTTTTGAAACATGCTTAAAATACCAAATTCCTTGAGATTTTGACACCAAACTACCATTTTATTTCTTTCATTTGATTCATAACATACTGGCATCTTGTAACTATATTAAATTTTATTTTATGACCCTTATTTATTTCATAACACTTGAAATTTGGGAGAACACACAGTAAATAAAACAAGTCATACCTTAACACAAGAATTTGATTTGGATTCAGAGATCCTAAGATATAGGATTTCAAGAGTGCCTTTATCATCAACCTGTAGGAACTGACATTGCAGGTATTCAAGAGAAGGATAAAAGGGTGAACATTATTCAGAATGGATAAGAATGATTGCATGTTGAAATGGTCCAGAATTTAAACTGGAGTGTGGGGTACTTTTGCAGATCTCCCTGGGGTACACTCTGTGAGATTATTACAACACATATTGGATTAATATACTTTGACTTTAACTGCTGAAAAATACCCTATGCTCTCTTTCTTCAAATAGTCCCCTTGGAACCAACTAAGAAATATTCCCAGAGTAATAATTCAAATAAAACATGCATTATTTTTATAAGTTTTTTCACTTGTGAATATTTTGTTAATCCTAGATTTTCCTCATGATTTTGGATCATATAACACGGAAGTAAGATTCTCAGATATTAATGTGTTAATGAATCACCTGAGAATCTTCTACAAATGCTGATTCTGATTTAATAGGTATGGGTGAGACCTGAAATTCCAGCTTTTTCAAATGAGTGATGTTTATGCTGATGCTTCCTGTTTAAAAATCATACTTCAAGTAACAAGTCAAGAGAGTACAGTTAATTGTTTCAAAAGAGATCTGTGAGTGGCCTGAGTTTTAAAAATGGGTCATCATTGCTTGAATTGGTATGTATTGTGAAAAATTTGATTTTTACCCACAATAAAAAAAAATTTTTTTAATGGGTCTTCATTAGTAATGCTGTTGTGCCTTTCTAACTACTTAGCATTTTGCAGACTGCTCCATTATTGTGTAATCCAAGTTTGAATTACTAGTTAAAAAATAATAATAAAACACATACCCACTTTTACCTAGGAGCTTGGGTGAAATCAAGGTCGATTTCTCAGCTGCTTTCACATTTATTTTATAACATAGTACAATGAAACCTCTGGTTTGTTTGATCATTATTATTAATCTACAATCTTCCTTTCAACTGAGAGTTCAATGGGTTTATCTCCTTGTCAACATAAAAGGCATTAAATGTAAGTGAAGTTAAGGTAATATATTTAGACATATCACAATTATTATTTCTTTGTAAGAGTTTACAAGCAGATCAATCGATGGAATATCATGTTTATTTATTGGAGAATTTTTTAGAGAAACTGAGGACCTAGCACTTGAGTCTTAGAGGTAGGTAAGAAGTACCACTAGAACTATTTCTGCTTTTTTTTTTCCTTAAAGTGTTGTCACTCAGGCATACACAAAAGCTCTTCTTGTTCTCTTAAACAACTAGTAATCTTTTAGATGCTGAAATTCTGTGTTTTTTGTTGTTGTTGTTTTCCATTGTTGTTGATTTGTTGTTTGTTTGTTTTTAAGAATGCACTTACATGCTGTCTACTTTATTTAGGCTCCCGACATATTTGCAATAATTAACCAAATTGCTGAATCCTACATTTCTCCACAACCACTTTGAGGAAAAAATAGTTTGACACTATTCCCATAACTTAACATATGTAATTTTACAACCAATCAATTCCAATCTTAGTTATTCCACAGAAATGGACATATTTTCACAAAACACATGTAAAATTGTTCATTATAATAGTATTCTAAGAACCAGAAAATAGTAATCTCAAGTAGCCCTGAAAAGTAGAATGGATAAATAAATTATGGGATATGTATGCATATGGATAGAGATGTAGACAATTGATAGATATAGATATAGATAAAAATATAGATCCAATAATATAATAAAGTATAATATAATATAATGAACAACTCCTCAAATGTAGAAAAGAATACTCTGCTGTGTAAAACTATAAGAAAGAGGAAATTACAAATTTACTAATATGAATGAATCTCAAACAAAAAAAAATGGGACACTTAAACCAGAGGGAAATAATGACATGTTTATAAATGTGGGTTTATTAGTCATAATAGCAGTTTCAATGGTGGATAGTTATTAGAAGGGGGCATGAAGGCCACCTGAGTTGCTGTTCATACTTTTTATCATAGAGGGATTACATGAGAACATTCTTCTTGTTATATTTCATGGCAGTACACCTTATGATTTGTGTACCTGTATTAATATACTTTATTTTTTCATAAAATCTTTACAAAAAAATAAGGCTTCACCTAAATAATCTGTAAATATCTGAAAAATGATCATTCATGTAATTATATAAATATTCATGCCTTCTGCCATGTCTTTGATCCTTCAGTTTATCATCATGGACACTTATTCTGGCATAATCTAAGTCCCCTATAATGGTGACTTCTGTGATTTGCTCTAATTTCCACCTTCTTGTCTCCTCAAATACTTCTCTTTATCACCATCTTTCAAACAATGCATGAAAGGGGCCATAAAACATCTCAGATCATGGTAACTGAAAATAAAACTCTCCGATATTAGGTACCAAAAATTTCCCCAGAGCCATCTCTCTAAAGAGCTTGTAACACATTATGTCATGGTCCCAGACAAAGGGCAAAGTCCCAGTCTACACAATACTAAAAGACATGCAAACAGAGGCAGCTTGCAGCATCCGTCTTTCCAGCACTCTCCTCACTAGACACACTTACCTTGGCAACTGAAGAATTTCTGGTCTCCATCTGGCCATCAGAATAATCTTGGATGTAAAAAGTGAGTCTTGATCCACAAGGCGAGACCTGATCAACAGAGATAAAATTTGTTTGTACTTGACTGTGAGTTATTTACTTATTATGCTTCTACCTCTATTTCTTTTAGGAACGTTGCAGGGCTGAAATGAGATGAAAACATTGATCAAATGGGTTGATTATTTCTGCATCTCAACTGATTTATGCTTAATTTTACTACTACCTCTCTTTACATAATCAGGTATATAGAATGATAAAATTTATGTTCCCTCCTTAATAACTATATATAAGATTAGGAGTCACTACTAATTTCCACTTCTAGGGTTGTTCTTATTTTTCAATGTCATTCTCAGAATATTTGCAACATATAATGATTTACTCTACTGGGATCCATTTTTATTTTCCCTTGTACAAATTCAATGAATAATCAGATATATATCAACCATGTATCATTATTATTTGTTTCTTAACAATATCCAAAGCTTACATGGTTTTAGGTTTATCAGTTTTAAGGGTTTTAGATTGTAGTATATTATATTTAACAAGTATTTCTCAGAAACACAGGGTCTGACATTCACAATTTGCAACCCTGACTCTTATTAAGTAGAGTCATGTGGTGGCAATGACAGCAAGATATGAAATTATCTTAAGAAAATAAAAAAGACAATTAAATAGTTGTATATTCATTACTTCAACTATTATTAGAGCATTTTCCATATTTTAATAATAACAATATGTGATTATACCAAATACCATTGATTGTACACTTTTTGTATGTTTTATTAATAAGTATCAATAAAATTGATTTAAAAAATCAATTTGCCATAGGAAAAAAAAAGGGAACTGCTAACATTTATTAGCCTATATCATGTATTAGCTGCTTTGGAGGAATAGCCTACTAAGTATTCATACATTTACCTTGAAATAGGAACTTAACTCTAAATCTGCTATCCATTAGACAGCAGAGGGCTGGAGTTGATGAATAACTGGTTGTGGGCTACAAGCGGTAAAAATGCACAGATCACCTTCTTATAAAGTCAGAGTCTTTGGGAATATCTGAAGAAAAAAAATGAAAATGCAACAACAAAAACCTGACTCTATCTCCCATTGGAATGTAAGCCCAAAGTGAGCCTGGAGGTTAGGATAAAATCTGCATATTCTTAAAAGTAGGAAACAGGTTATTGATGTTCCAGGATACTTGTCAAGGAAGAGTACAAGAAAGCCAGGGGTAGATGAACACCAGAGCTAAGTCACATGAGCAGGTATATCTCTGCCCAGGGTCCCATTACACTGTGTGATTTCACAGCCACTGCCTTGGCCCTACTCAATCTGTGAGAATACCCTAAAGAAAGGTCAACAGAGATACTTAAATTCATAAACCTATGAGCTCTACATTTTAGGTTTTACTGTATCTAAGGTGTTTTCTTATATTTGATTTTATCATTTTTTTGGATTTTCTAATTATGGAAGCAGCACTTTCTTTTTGTGAAATTAAATGCATTCTCAAATACAAGTGCAGATGAATTTACAATTAACCTTTGGAATGTGTATGGTAATGTATATTTGATAGCTATGTCATGTTATAGTATGTGATTTAAATCATTGATTAACATCTGTAGTGAATTAAAAAAAATGGTAACTATTTTCACTGTCATGATTTCTCTGCATGTCAAAATTTATTGTTAAATCGCTCAAAACAACCATTGACATGTGCTTAAACTGAACAGAATCTCCTTCTTCTCCCTAATTTCTTACCTGGATTCACCACTGAAAAAGTCAAATACAAGATCCCCATTCCCCACTCTTGTTTGACCAACTGCTAATGCTCCACCCATTGACTATTGCAAAAGCATAATCCCCAGGACTACCATAACTTTTGCTCCCCAGCTCACCAGCTTGGTTGAGCCTTTTGCTTCTGATATGTTCTCTGGGGACCTGGTGGGTCATGCCTCTCCTCTCTCTTTTAGGAACTGTGAATACTAATACATTGTTCTTTCATACATCTCTCGTGTCATTCATCAGTGCTACAACTTACTATCCACACAAAGATGCATAAAACTCAACATTTATATAAAAGAGCAGATTATAATAAGTGTATAATAGAATAATAACGGAGGTAAAATCATTTATAATTTCCCTACACATGATTATTTTACCCATTTTATTGAACCTATATTTAGCATTATAACATTAAATATATGTCTCAGCTAGAGACTTAAATCTTTCATCTGTTCATATGCTTGTTGAGCCTTGAATCTTACCTACAATTCAGTTCATTGGGCTCACCCAGGACAACTAACAAAATGATGATAATGAACAACCCTCATCCTAAGAAACAGAGAGTATCTACCTCTGCAAGCAAAACATTTCTTTCCAACTTACCCGTAAGATCTAAGTTCTCTCTCAATCTGAAACATCTTTGGCATCACCATCCCCAAATCCTCAAGATTGAAGAATGAACAAACACAAGAGTGGGATGTAACCATGGACAAAATAAACTTATCATTATTGTAATAACAAAATACCATGCAACATTGATATAAAGATAGTGGTTATCAGAGGCTCTGAAGTGAGGGGGAGGGAATAATAGTTGGAATATTGGGCATTTTTAGGACATTAAAATAAGGATAAACTGAAAGGTAAACTATTGAACTTGGTTAGTAGCAATGCTTCAATATTTATTCATTAATTGTAAAAAAAGGTAGCACATTAATGTAAGATTTTTTTAATAAGGGAAGAGGTGGGAGAAGGAGGAAGTAGATTATATGAGAATCCCTTATACTTGGTGTAGCAGTGTAATATGGTTTATGAATTCCAAAAATAAATATTGGATTATGCTTGTAAACTGGTCTGTTCCTCTGAGCATGATTAAATTATGATTAGAGCTTTGATTGTGCCACTGGTGGTCAGGGACTCAGAGAAAAAACTACATGGCAGAGCAGAGGAATTCATTGGAGTTTTGAGGTTAGAGTTGTGATGCTGAGTTTTAATCCTAAAGGCAGGGGAAGTAAGCACACAGAGAAGCTTGGTCATGAGAAAGGAGAGAAGGTCCCGGGAAGACATGAGCCATTTGCCTGATAGATTACAGCTGGCCTTTAGGAGAGAAGCAAGCTTATGTTGGCAGCCATCTTCCTCCAACACATGGCAACAAAATTTGGTGAGGGAAGTAATTTATGCTTTATGGCCTGGTAACTGTAAGCTTCTACCCCAAATAAATACCCTTTTATAAATACCAACAGATTTCTGGTAATTTGCATCAGCACCTCTTTGGCTAACTAATACACTTGGATATAACTTTTCTGCAATTTAACACCTCTTTTAAAAAGTAAACCTTGTTATAAAGGAAAAAGAAACACAACTTATTTTCTAAAACAGAAAAACTGAAAAAAATTTCTTGTGAGATAATATTGGGATGAAAGAACATCATGGAGAGACTGGCAAATTAGGAGGTTAATGTAACATGGTATCACTTTAAGTTTTGTAGATAGTGGGAAATGAGAATCTCTGGAGAAGGAAAACTGAATATAAATAAGGTAGAAATGGCAAAAAAATGTGTCCTGAACAACAAAAATCTTGTATTTAAACTTGCTTGGATTATAGAACAAAGTAAACAGGATGAAATTATATATCTATTGCCATTTAAGAAAGTCAAAGATATTTCAATGACAACAAAATTTTCAATGAATGCGATTAAAAGCACCAATATCATAAAAACATGTTTGTGGATCCTTAGCCTGCTGTAATGTACACTTGGCATAATTGTATAACAGTGAATACCTCAGTTTACCAAACACAGAAAGTCCTGGGTTCATTCCCAATAGCTCTGTTACTTTTTTTTGCAGGTTTTCAAATGTTTTTTTATGCTCACACAGTGTCATTTTATATCCTTTATCTCTTCAGTCATATTTTCCCTGTCACTTTAAATTTATTAAGATTTGTGTGGACATGATTCATTAGTTTTTAAAAAACTCTCTAGTCTCAACTAGATTCTTGGTTTGTTCCTTTGATTGGGCTGTATCTCCCTTTTTT
>JAQZBX010022624.1:0-20233 GCA_029593785.1 Cabassous unicinctus | reverse complement strand
CTGAGATAATATTGGGATGAAAGAACATCATGGAGAGACTGGCAATTTAGGAGGTTAATGTAACATGGTATCACTTTAAGTTTTGTAGATAGTGGGAAATGAGAATCTCTGAAGAAGGAAAACTGAATATAAATAAGGTAGAAATGGCAAAAAAGTGTGTCCTGAACAACAAAAATCTTGTATTTAAATTTGCTTGGATTATAGAACAAAGTAAACAGGATGAAATTATATATCTATTGCCATTTAAGAAAGTCAAAGATATTTCAATGACAACAAAATTTTCAATGAATGCGATTAAAAGCACCAATATCATAAAAACATGTTTGTGGATCCTTAGCCTGCTGTAATGTACACTTGGCATAATTGTATAATAGTGAATACCTCAGTTTACCAAACACAGAAAGTCCTGGGTTCATTCCCAATAGCTCTGTTACTTTTTTTTTGCAGGTTTTCAAATGTTTTTTTATGCTCACACA
The DNA here is from genome assembly GCA_029593785.1 of Cabassous unicinctus. NCBI lineage: Eukaryota > Metazoa > Chordata > Mammalia > Cingulata > Chlamyphoridae > Cabassous > Cabassous unicinctus. The sequence goes on along the minus strand of JAQZBX010022624.1, from coordinate 19,757 downwards.
GTGTCATTTTATATCCTTTATCTCTTCAGTCATATTTTCCCTGTCACTTTAAATTTATTAAGATTTGTGTGGACATGATTTATTAGTTTTTAAAAAACTCTCTAGTCTCAACTAGATTCTTGGTTTGTTCCTTTGATTGGGCTGTATCTCCCTTTTTTTTAGTATGGATTGTTGTCTTTTGTTGATGCCTAAGCATCTGTTTATATTGAGGATTTGCTCTGTTGATCTTGATTACAGGTCTTATTTCATAGCTCTTCTTTGATTTTTAGTTTAATTTTTTTCTAAAACTTTAATGTTCCCCTGTTTAATTAGTCAAAACTAAGGCTGAGAGCCACTAATGGGACTCAAACAAGTTTTCTGTGCCTGGGATGTATCAGGAGAGACCATCTTCTTTTCCTTCATTTTCCTAACTGGCCAGCAAATGGTGCTCTTTGGTAAAACTTTTCATATTGATGAACCCTTCAATTTCCATTGGCTCTTCTGAACTAGTTAGTTGTGGTGGTTACAGTCACAAAAGAGAAACCACATTCAACCCTCTGTCATTCCATCCCTCTTTCTAGGGAAGAATCTGTTCTTTCCTTTCTTCATTGGCTGCTCAGCTACAGATTTTACCAAGGATGTTCACCTCAGTAGTGGGGGATTCCCAGCTGCAGGAGTATCTAGTCATGATTTTCCCTTTGACCTCTCTGTCTCTCCATTCCAGTATCTCACAGAAGATGTGTGAGTCATATTCCTGATCTGCAAGTGTCCCCAAAGTGGCTCCCTCAGATGACTTCTATGCCTTCTAACCTATAATTCAAGAGAACTGCACCCTGCCTAAGCTACTCCAATGCCATCATTGATCATCCTCATCAGCATTTCTTTCTTCATCATTTTCTTCTTTAACAAGGAGACCTTGAGCATATCATTTAAACAATCTGTGCTCATTGTATATCTTTCTGAACACTTGAGGAACACCTGAGATTGTTTGTAGGTTTATGTGAGATAAAAAAGCCTGGACAGAATTTTTTTGACAGATGCTTCTGTAACTTCTTAAACCACCTTTTGTCTGTTATTGAAATATTTTTAAAATTTGAAATGAAGTTTATTTTAAAAACTACTTTAAAAATCAATAAACAAAAAGGTATCTACAACCCATAGCATGAGGCAGCTAAAATTCCTGAAAAGTTTAAAGAATCTCATTTATTGAGTTATCACATTATAATACTCAAAAGGTTCAGTTTAAGAAATATGAAACAAGCAAAACAAAAGAAATTATTGTTCATTCACAGGAAAGAAGAAATTATCAGAAACTGCTACTAAGAAATCCTAAACATTGTATATACTAGACCTCCAGTAAACTGGAAGCTAGATAAAATGGAATTATCCAGTCTGAGAAGCAAAAGCAATAGAGAAGAATGAAGAAAAATTTACAGACATTAAGAATTATGTGGAACACCATAGTGGATACCCACATATTCATAATGTAAATGTCAAGTGCACAAGAGAGAGTGAAAAGGACATAATTAATATTTGAAAATAAATGGTTGAAAACTTCCCTAATATCATGAAATACGTGGATCTAAACATCCTAGATGTTTTAAAAATTCAAAGTAGTATTAAGACAGAGTCTGAATCATTACACCTTAAAATTAAACTGTGTAAAGTCAGTGACAGAAAACCATGAAAGCAGCAAAAAAAGTGATTTAGTACATACATGGTATCCTCAATAACATAAGGACAGACTTTTTATCAGAAAAAAATGGTAACAGAGGACTGTGGCATGACATATTTAAAATACTGAAAGAAAGGAAAAACAGTATCAAACAAGAATCCTATATTTGAAAAAAATTCTTCAAAATGTGTAGAAATTAAGCCACTCCCAGAAAAATAAAAGCTGAGAGATTCTGTTAGACATGCCCTAAAGAAGTGGTAAAGGGTGAACTTAGGGTGGAAAAGAAAGGACACAGCAGAGTAACACCAACCCATACAAAGAAACAAGACATCATAGCAAAGGTTACTGCATAGGTAAATATAAAAGCCAGGATTAATGTATTTTTGACATGAAACTCTTCTTTATTATATATAATTAAAAGACAAATGCAGAAAATAACATTCATAAATCTACAGTAGTGAGATCACATGTATAAAGAAATAATTTGTGACAATATCAACATAAAGTGGAGGTGAAGAGGCTATATAAGAGCAGAATTCCTATATGCAATTGACCCTGAGATTTACTAATTCAAACTGAATTTTTGTAAGTTAAAGATGTTAATTGTAATCACTGGGGAAACCACTAGGAGAGGAAATAAAATAGATACAGAAAAGGATATTAGTGGGTAATCAAAATATTATGCCACAAAATAAATCAATGAATCTGAAAAGAAGGCAGTTATGGAGAAAGAGAGGGAAAAATGATCTAAAATGTATGTATAACAAATAGCAAAATGGCAGAAATAATTCTTTCTTTATTAGTAATTATTCTAAATTTAAATAGAAGAAACAATCCAATTAAACAAAAGTTAAAGATTGGAAGAGTGCATAAAAAGTCTTATACAACTATATGCTATGTACAAAAGACTAACTTTATCCAAACTCACAAATAGTGTGAAAGTGAAAAGATAGAGATATATATTCTATTCAAATAGTGACCCAAAAAGAATTGGGATGGTTATACTAATAACAGACAAAATATTTTTTAAGTGGAAAATCATTGCTGGAAACAAATAAGGCCATTATATATTGATAAAAGTGTCAATTAATTAATAAAATATAACAATTATAAATATATAACTTCTATAAATAGACAAGGAATATATGAAGCAAAATGTACAAAATTTATTGAAGAAAGGAACAAAACTGCAATAATTGGAGACTTTAATATCCCAATTTCAATAATGAGTTGAATGAGAGATTAATAAGGAAATGGAGTACTAGAACAGCAATATAAAACAACTATAACTGGGCTACATATATAAAACACTGCATACCAAAGCATGAGAAGACATATTCTTCTCAAGAGCACATGAAATATTTTCCATGATAAGCCATAAGTTGAGAAACAAAATAAGTCTTGATAAATTTAAAAAAAAAATTGGAGAATCTTTTCTGACAAGAATGGAATAAAACTAGAAATGAATAACAGAAGGAAAGTTGGAAAATGTATAGATGTGTTCAGATTAAACAACACACCCTTAAAGAATCAATCAAAGCAGAAATAACAAAAATTTAGAAAATAGTGGAGATGAATGAAAACAAAACACACCATGCAAAAACTTAAAGGGCAAAAGAACAATGCACAGCATCCAGGGAGGAGCAGGAGGAAAAGATTGATAAATTATGGTAAAGAACAACAAATTACTCTCTACTTGAGGTGGCTAGAAGTGTCCATCTCCCAATCTCATGGTAGGCCTCCAGGAGGTACATCCCCGGGTTAGCTTGCTAATGAGAGAAAGGGATATGGAAAGCTTCTTCTCCAAGAATAGGGCTGTGCATGGCAGATCACTTATAAGAGCTTCTGATTAATGAATTCAGATCACTTTGAGACTAGTTCTGAGGGAAGTTCAACACCACAAATGAAAACTGCAGCAGAGATTTAAGATGTTATGCTTCCTCAGGGGTGAGGGAGAAGTTTATTGAAGGCTGCATTTGCTGGCAAGGCCAAGAGTTCAGATATTGGGGAGCCACAAAAGAGCTGTTGGTACTCATATCATCCCCACCACAGGGCACTTTGGAATTGTTCTGAGCCCCTTTTGTAGGTTCCAGGCCCTTTTCCATCTGGGAAGGCCTGTCTTGGGAAGTGTTGTCCTGTGTGCTGTTATTCCCAGAATTTGCCCTCCAGGCAAAATCAGCTTGAGACCAGGAAAGAAGTGTAAGGAACTGTAGAGGCAGAGCCTGAGGCAAAAACTTACAGGCTTCAAAGACCCAAGAGAGGGAGAACTGTCTCCTGAAAAACAAATGGCAACTGAAATCCTTTAAACAGGGGAAACCCAAAATAACTGATAAGCAAAGCCCAGGACAAGATGGAGGCCCAGAAACACAAGGAAAACTCTGCAGAGTGAATTTGACTTAGGCAAACTGGAATTCTTGACAGGCAAGTTGAAGTTCAAGAATATCTCTGTCTTATCACCAGTTGCAAAATCATGAAACAAACATCTCAAGGAATAAATCTAAGAGCTAACATTCAAAATATACCTATGGTCTATAGTTAACAGCAATACTGTAATATTCTTACATGAATGACAAAGATGTACTATGTTAATAATAGGGGATATGAAAAAAATATGCCAAATGTATACTATGGACCATAGTTTGTGGTAATAGTCTGATGATATTATCCAACAATCTGTAACAAATGTTCCACAATGCTGTGGTTTGTTGGTGAAGGGTTGTGGTATGGGATTTCTACATATGTTCATGATTGTTTTGTAAGTTCACAACTTCTTTAATAAAAATATATTAAAAAAATATATTACAAAAAAAAATTAAAATGTACAGAATTCAACACAAGAATACAAAAAACAGAAACAGGAAATCATTGCCCATCCAAAGGAAGAGGATAAAAATCCAGAAAACTCAAAAAGAATAAGAGAATAAGGACATTCCATAAAAAGCCTTTAAAGTAAATGATCTTAAAATTTCTCACGTAGATAAAGGAAAATACAGAGACAGGACTAAAGGTTATCAGGAAAACAGTTAATGAACAATATGAGAATCTTAGTAAAGAGATAGAAATTATAAAAAGGAACCAAACAAATCTACTGGATTTGAAAAATACAATAACTAAAATGAAAAATACCCAGGAGATTTTCAAGAGTGGATTGAGGTTGGCAAAAGAAAGAACCCATGAACTTGAGACAAGACACCAGAAAGGAGTCAGGCTGGAGCTTATTTTTAAGAAATAAGTTTAAAAAAGTAAAAACAGCCTAAGACAGCACTGTGACACTGTCAAGTGTACCAATATACATATTATGGGAGTTCCAGGTGGGGAAGAAAGGGAGAAAGAGGTAGAAGGGATATCAATAATAATAATAATGACAGAGAACTTCCCAAACTAAAAGAAGATATGAATACATGTCCAAGATCCCAGAGAACACTCAACAGTATAACCATGAAGATAAGTAATCCCCATAATATATTGACAAAGAACAAGGAAAGAGTTCTGAAAGCTGCAAGAGAAAAGCAACATTTCACATACAAAAGAGTCCCAAAAAGATTAAGTGCCAATTTTTTTACAGAAACCAAGGTGCCAAGAAGGTTGAAATGTTTAAAGGGTTGAAAGAAAACTACTGCCAACAATGAATTTTATTTAGGATGAGACTTTCTTTCAAAAATAAGGGAGAGATTAAGACATGCCCAGAGACTCAAAAGCTAAGGGAGTTCATCTCCACTAGACCTACCCTATAAGCAATGACATAGGGAGCTCTTAAGACTGAAAGAAAAGGACCCTGGACAATGTTTCAAAGCAGCATACAGAACTCAAGACCTAAAGTAAAGATAAACATTTGGTTAATTACAAATGCCAGTCTTATTTTAGTATATTGCTTGGTATATATCTCTACTTCTTACTTACTAAAGGTGCTAAAATGAAAATGAAAAAATAGGAATGACAAATCTATGGTTTTGGGTATACAATGTACAAAGATGTAATTGAAAAAAAGTACAAAATAAATGGGAAGGGACAAAGGGGTATAAGAAAAGTATATGTGTATGCCATTGAAGTTAATATGTAATAAAATCAAATATGATTATTATATATATAGGATGTTAAATTTTAACTTCATGGTAAACAAAGGAAAAATTGATGAAAAATATATCTGAATAGAAAAGAGAAGTCATCAGTATGACACAATGCAAAAAATAAATCAAATAAATATAAAAATAGTCATTAACATTAGAATTGAGGCCAGATGTGATAGTTTGACGTTAGTTTTATGAATCCTAAAAAGAGAACTAATCCATTCTTGTAGGTGTGAGTCTCTTTTGATTGGACAATGTCAGTGATGCATGATTCAGGGTGAGTCTCCACCCTCTGACTGGGTCTGATAAAAATGGAGACAAGAGAGAGACACACTTAGATAAACAAGTCACCATATTTGATCTTGCAATGTGAGAGAAAGGACTTGTTACAGTTGGGCAGTTCGATGTAATTATGAATTCTAAAACTATAATTGGATCATGCTTGTAAACTGATCTGTTAATCTGGACATGAATGAGTTATGATTAGGGCGTTGACTGGACCATGTCAGTAGGGCATTGAGCCCCACCCCTTGGTGGCTGGAGAATCAAATATAAAAGATATGACAAAAACAGAGTTGAAGCAGTTTTTTGAGAAGCAGTTTTGATGTAAGAAAGAAGGCCCTAGGAGAAGAGAAGTGAGCCATTCACCTGATCATCTACAGCTGACCTTGTGGAGGAAACAGGAGCTAAGCCCAGAGAGAAACAAAGCCCCAGGAAGAGAGGAACCCAAGAAGCCTGAACCCTGGCAAACGCTGGCAGCTGTCTTGCTCTAACACGTGGCAATGGACTTTGGTGAGAAGAAATTTGATGCTTTGTGGCCTGGTATCTGTGGACTTCTACCTCAAATAAATACCTTTTGTAAAGACCAACCATTTTTGGTATTTCACATTAGCACCCCTTTGGCTGACTAATACAAGGACTCAATGGTCACCAATAGCTCAGCTGCAAGGAGAGAAATTCCCAAGAGCCTCAAAGAGATTAGGTCCAGGGAGATATAAGCCATATGCCTGAAAGCTTGTAGCTGAACTTAGGAATAAACCAGAACAGCCAAAACTGATAGAGTAGGCCTAGTAAGTAAAAAGCTCTATGACTGGTAGCCCACAGTTGAGCTCCTGGAGAATGGAGATTCTAGAGGGGAAGGCAAAGATTGATGACCATCTTTGCCATGTGGCAGGATGCTAGGCTATACACTAGCTGAGTTTGGTGAGAAAGCATCTCTGATGGTGCCTTGATTTGGACATTATATGGTCTCAAAATGTAAGATTTTTTTCCCCCAAATAAATTTCCCAAATTAAAAGCCAACCCATTTCTCATACTTTCCATTAGCAGGACTTTGGCAAACTAAAACATCATACAAAGACTAATTGGCAAAATGACAGAAGATAGTCTGACATCATAGTACCTATAAATGTAAGACACTAAACTCTCCAGTCAAAAGACAGAGATTGGCAGAATGGATTTTTTTAAAAATTAGCCAGCTATATGCTGGCTGTAAGAGACCAAGTTTTAACTCAAAGATATAAGTAGGTTGAAAGTTAAAGGTTGGAAATTATACCATGCAAGTATTAACTACAACAGAGTTCAGCAAACGATACGGTATCAGATAAAAGAGGCTATAAGTCAAAAGGAATTAGGAAGGACAAAATGGTCATTATATACTGATAAAGGTGTCAATTCAACAAGATGATGTAAATATCATAAAAATATACACATAAAAGAAGAGTCCCCAAAATTATATGAAGCAAATAGTGACAGATTTTGAGATAAAATGACATTTCTACATTAATAGTAGGAGAATCCACCACTGCCAATATGAATAGAACATCTATTCATAAGATCAGTAAGGTAAATCATATCTTGAATGGTATTCTAAACCAACTAGACCTAACAGAACACTTAATTTCCTGAAAAAAACAAACAGAATACACATTCTTCTGACTTGCACAAGAATCATTCTCCAGGATTGACCATATGTAAAGTCACAAAACAAGTCTTAATACATTAAAAAAAACATTGAAATAATTCAATGTATATCCTCTGACCACAATGGAATGAACCTAGCAATCAATAACAGAAGGAGAAATGGAAAATTCACAAATATATGGAAATTAAATAACATACACATAACCAATGGGTGAAAGGGGAAATCAGAAGTAACATTAGGAAATATCTTGAGGTGAATGAAAATGAAACTTAACAATACTTATGGGTGGCATCAAAGTCAGTGCTGACATGAAAATGCATGCCTCTAAACCCTAACATTTGAAAACCAGAAAGACTTCAAATCAGAGATCTAATATCAAAACTGGAAGAAATGAAAAAGAAGATGAAACTGAACCCAAAGTGAGCATAAGGAAGTATATAGCAAAGAATAGAATGTTGAAAATGAAATGAAAAATAGAAAAACAACAGAGATAATCTAATATTGGTTCTTTGAAGAGATCAATAAAAGTGACAAAACTTTAGGGAGAATGACAAAAATTAAAGAAAAAAGAGGAATGTAAATAATTAAAATCAGACATGAAAAGGGGAACATTAGGACTGAACCCACTGTAATACTAAAGAATAAAAGAGGATACTATGAACAAATCCATGTTTATACATTATATAATATATTATGAAAGGGACAAATTTTTAGAAACACACTAACTACCTATATTGACTCAAGAAAAATTAGATCTCAACAAACCAATTACTAGTAAAAAAAATTGAATTAGCAATAAAAAACCTCACAATCAAAAAAATATCAGGATCAAATGTTTACAAAGGAGAATTTCAATAAACATTCCAAGAAGACTTAATTACCACTCTGCTCAAACTCTTGCTCAAATAATTTAAGATGATGAAACAGTGCCTATTTCCTTGTCCAAGGCCAACTTCTCTCCCATAATAAAGCCAGATATAGATAGCAAAAGAAAAGGAATCTACAAACCATTGTCTCGTGACTACAGATGCAAAAACCATCAGCAAACTATTAAGAAACCTCATCCTTCAGAATGTTAAAAGAATTATACACTATGATCAATTGGTACTTACGCCTTACATGTAAGATTGGTTCAGCAAAGGAAAACCAATGCTTGTACTACAGCACATTAACAGAATGAAGAAATTAAAAAAAAACACATGATCATCACAATTGACGCAGAAAAGTATTTGACAAAATCCAGAAACATTTCTTGTTTAAAACACTTAGAACACTAGTAATAGTGGGAACCTTCCTCAACATGATAAAGGGAATGTATGAAAAGCCCACAGTTAACATACTCCTGAATAGTGAAAGATCAGGAACAAGAAAGGATGCCCACTTTCACCACTGTTAGTCAACATTATACTGGAAGTTTTTGGCTGAGCAATTAGGTAAGAAAAAGAAGTAAAAGCCATCCAAATTGGTAAAGAAGAATTAAAACATTCGCTATTTGGAGATGATGGCACTATACATGAAAAATGCTGAAAAAGCCTCAACAAAGCTCTAGAACTAATAATTGAATTCAGCAAAGTGGCAGGGTACAAGATCAGCATTCAAAAATCAGTAATACAAATGCATAAGGAAAGAACAGTCAGAAGAAGAAATCAAGAAGAAAAATCCATTCACATTAGCAACAAAAGATTTAAATATCAAGCTTTAAATCTAACCAAGGATGTAAATACGTGTACACAGAAAATTACAAACATTGCTAAAAGAAATAAAAAGAGATCTATTTAAATTGCAGAATTCATGGATTGGAAGATTAAATATAATTAAGATGTCAATCCTACCCAAAGCAATTTATGGATTCAATGCTATCCCAATTAAAATTCAAACAACCTACTTTTTAGAAATAAAATAGCCAATCATCAAATTTATGTGAAATTATAAGCATCCAGAATAGCTAAAGCCATCTGAAAAGAGGAGAATAAAGTTGGAGAACTCACTCTTCCAGATCTTAAAACTTATTACAAACAATAGTAATCAGAACAACATGATAATGGCAAAAGGATCTATCTATTATCTATCTATCTACGAATGAAATTTAAATGAGAGTTCAGAGAAAGAACCACAGATCTCAGGCCAATTTATTGTTGACAAGCCTGCCAAGTCCACTAAATTGGTAAAGACTAGCTTCTTCAATGAACGGTGCTGGAAGAACAGAATATCCATATGCAAAAGAATGAAATAGTATCCATATGTCAAACCATATACAAAAAAATTTACCCAAATGAATCAAAGACCTAAACATAACAACCAGAACTATAAAATTCATAGAAGAAAATGTAGGGAATCACCTTCAGGAACTTGTGATTGATAATAGTTTCTTAGAATTTACATGCAAACATAAGCAACAAAGGAGAAAATAGATAAATTACTCTGCAATAAAATTTAAAAACTGTTCTTCATCAAAGGACTTTATGCAAAGTGCAAAGATAACCTACTCATTGGGAGAAAATATTTGGAGACCACATATCCAATATGGGTTTAATATCCAGATTATTTTAAAAAATCATATAACTCAAAAAAATAAAAATACTTACAATGCTTGTAACCTTGGCAAAAGATTTTATAGACATTTCCCCCAAAAGAAACCCAAATGAATAAAAAAAAAAACCATGCAAAAATACTCAGTATCATTATCTATTAGAAATGTGAAAATCAAAACCAAAATTAAATATCATTTCAAAACCACTAGAGTGGTTACTGTTAAATAAAAGAAAATTACTAGTGTTGATGAAGATGTGGAGCAATAGGAACAATTCTTCTTTGCTGGTGAGAATGTAAATTGCTGCTTCTTCTGTGGAGGGCATTTTGGCAGTTCCTCAGAAAGCTGGCTATAGAATTACCATAGCACTTAGCAATCCCTCTCCCAGGTCTATATTTAAAGGAACTGAAGCAACTCAAACAGATATTTACACACCAATGTTGATAGTGGCATAGTCACAATTGCCAGAAGATGGAAGCAACCCAAGTGTCCATCAATTGATGAATGGATCAACCAAATTTTGTAAAAACATACAATAGAATATTATTCAGAGATTAAAAGGAATGAAGGTGAGATAGATGCAACAATATGGATAAATATCAATGTTTATGTAACATTTATTGAAACAAAATGTCTCAGCAAGACATTTTGCTGAGTGAAATAAGCCAGACACAAATGGCAAATACAGTGCTACTTCAGAGAATAAGCAAACAGATAACAATGAGAATCTAGAATGCAGGTTACCAAGGACTGGATTGGAAAGGGGATTTAATGTTTAATTTAAACAGTGTTTACATTTAAGTTTATTTTACTATATATATGATTTTTTCTTTTTTAAAAGATACTTAGATTATATAAATGTTACATAACAAATATAGGGACTCCTTGGAGAGAGTCTGCAGCTGCAGGCAGGATAATCCCATCCATCTTCCCCATGGGATATAAGCCCCCTCTCAATTGGAGGTAGAGTGGACATCACCATCCCAGACTCCTCAGGATGAGGGGAAGAGCTATGGACTAGAGTGGACTTACTGGTATTCTACTATAGACATTATGTGATTCAAGCAATGGAAGAAATTACAACATTCATATGGAGCCAGTGGCCACTGGAGGCTCTGGGGGCAGGGAGAGGAAAAAGTATTATAATACAGGGGCATTTTTGGGACTTGGAAATTGTCCTGAGTGACACTGCAGCAACAGATATAGGCCATTTTATATCAACATATAACATGCAGAACTCTGTGGGAGAGAGTGTGTTCTATAATATGAACTATGGTCCGTGCTTAATGGCAAAATGCCAGGATGTGTTTATCAATTGCAATTAATGTGCCACACTAACGAAGGATGTTTATGTGGGAGGTGTGGGAGGTAGGGTGTATGGGAACCTCTATATTTTTTGTGAAACATTTATGTAATCTAATTATCTTTTTAAAAAATAAATATATATATATAAGGATTCCTATATGCCCCACTCCCTACACCTCCCACACTCACCCACATTAACATCCTTCATTAGAGTGACACATTCATTGCAATTGATAAACACATCCTGGAGCATTGCCACTGAGCATGGACCATAGTTCACATTGTAGTTTACACTCTCTCCCACACAGTTCTGCAGATTATGGGAAGATATAAAATGGCCTATATTTGTCATTGCCATGTCATTCAGAATGATATTCAAGTCCCCCAAAAGCCCCTGTATTACATGTGCTTTTCCTTCTTCCTGTCCCGAGCCTACAGTGGCCACTGACTCTACATCAGTGTTGTAATTTCTTGCATTGCTAGAATCACAATAAGTCTATAGTAGAATACCAGTAAGTCCACTCTAGTCCATAGCTCTTCCCCCATCCTGAGGAGTCTGGGATGGTGATGTCCACTCAACCTCCAATTGAGAGGGGGCTTATATCCCATGGGGAAGATGGAAGGGATTATCCTGCCTGCAGCGGCAGACTCTTTCCTTTCCCTGGCATGGCTGTTGTCCATCATCATCTCCCTGCTAGTTGTCCTGGGTGAGTCCAATGAACTGGAGAGTATGTGTTGTAACTCTGCTGAGGCTCAGGGCCCAGCTGGCACAAGGACAACCCAACGATTTCAGTCTCTTGGATGTATACTTACCAACTCCAGCCCCAAGTATAGGTTCAAATAGAAAGGACAGATGAGCCATGAGTAGGGAAGCCCTAACTGAGTCCAACTCTGTCAATGCTTTGGAAATGGATGGTAGTGATGATGGCACAATATTGTGTGTTTAATTAACAGCACTGAATTATATAGGTAAATGGGTCAAAGAGGAAATTTCAAGTGGTATGTACGCTACTAGAACGAAAATTGAAAAATAAAACACAAGACTATAGACTATAGTTAGGACAATTTTATTATTTTCTTTTCAACTGCAAAAACACTACAATACTAATACAAAGTGTTACCAATAATAGGTATACGGGAATAATATAGTTTTTACATGAAATTAATGTAAACCTACTACTTCTTTAATTAAAAACATTAAGAAAAAATACATAAGGGAGAACTTCTTAATGAAAAATGGGTCGAATTATATAGTCAGATGGCCAATTCACTAGCTCATTACTATTTAACAAAATCAGAATTCCTGTTCTACAGTTTGGATCCATAAAAACTTCACTGATTTATTTTGCAAAGACAATAAAATTACAATCTAGGCATAAGGTAAAATCATGTACACAGAAAAGACTTGTCCATATTGTGATTTGGAAAACCATTAGAGTAGTCTGTATTATCAAACTACAATTTCAATTTATAGTGAATAGTCAACAGAAGATAGTAAAATCAATCTATTCTAACTTTAACAATGATACATACTAACCAAGATTATTTTTTCAGGCTATTTATATTTCCTAATTAGCAATTCTACTGATTTTATTATAAGATACAAAAGCTACTGCCATAAGTCTTATAAACTGACAAAAATTAGATTAATGTGGTAGTTTGGAGCTGTATGTAATCCAGAAAAACATGTTCTTAAAACTAATTCATTCCTGTGTATCGGACTTTTTGATGTTGGTTGCTTCAATTAAGGTTTGGCACACCTCAATTATGATGTATCTTATTGTATCTTAATTCTGTTACTAGAGTCCTTTATAGCCAAATGAATTTCACAAAGAGAGAAAGCCACAGGAAGCAAGATGTTTAACATCAATGAAACCTGGAAGAAGGGAGAAATCAGGGAACACTGCCATGTGCCTTGACACCTGATAGGTTCCTTAAAAGTTCCCAGGAAGTCAATGCCAGAATGCCACTGTCTTTGGGGAGAAAGTATGTGCTTGATGATGTCTTGATTTAAAATTTATTCCAGCCTCAAAACTATGAGGTATAATTCCCACTGTTCAAGCTGAACCATTGCATGGTATTTACTTGAGCAGCAGAGGAAAATAAAACACACACAAACACACACATTTATGACATTGTAGTGGCACAGATATATAGACCAAAGTAATCTAATTGACAGCACAGAAATCAACCCTCACATTTATGGCCAACTGATTATTGATAAGGGACCAAAGGCCACTCAATAAGGAAAGAGGCTTTTCAAGGACTAGTGCTAGGGAAACTGGATATCCATTTGCACGCAAAAGAATGAGGACTCCTATATCATAGGTGTGTTGGTTAGGCTAATGTGTCGCCTTGGCCAAGTAATTGTGTCCAGGTGATTGGTCAAGCAAGCACTGAGCTAATTGTAATACAAGAGCATTTAGGGACTTTGGTCACCAGTGAGTTTCCTGCATGGATGGCTGATTACATCTGCATCAATCAGGGAGATTGCTTCAGCAATGCTTGGCGCTTTTATCCTATCAGTTGAATGCCTCAAAAGAGGAAGTGATTTCAACATTCGGAGAGAATTTCCCAGCTTGTCTATGGAAAGCCACCTTCTCCCAGAAACACACCAAGGACCTTACATTGGACTTTCATTGGAGCCCCTGGTTTGCAGCCTGCCTGTGGAACCTGGATTTGTGCATCCCCACAGTTGCGTGGGAGACTCTTATAAAATCTCATATTATTGACAGATATCTCCGGTTGATTCTTTTTCCTGAGAGAACCATGACTAATACAATACCTTATAAAATATCAATGCAAAATGGATCAAAGAACTAAACATAAGAACCAGAACTACCAAACTTTTAGAAGAAAATGTAGAACAGCATTGTCAGGACTTTGTTGAAGGTAATGTTTTTTTAGATTTTACATGCATAGTACAAGCAACAACAAAAAAGGAAGCAAAAAATAGTTAAATGAAACCTCATTAAAGTTAAAAATATTTGCAGCTCAAAGGGCTTTACCATGAAAGTAAAATATTAACCTACACAATCGGTCAAAATATTCAGATAAAACTAAACCAAGAAAGTTTTAATATTCAGAATACCGTTTTAAAAATCCTTCAATTACCAACAAAAAGATAAGCAACCCAATTAATAAATGGGCCAAATACTTGAATAGACATCTATCCGAAGAAGATATACAAATATCCATTAGGGAAATACAGGTCAAAACCACAATGAGATACCATTTCACACCCATTGGAATAGCTGCTATTTAAAAAATGGAAAATAGGAAGTGTTGGAGAGGATGCAGAGAAATAAGAACACTCACCCATTGCTGGTGCCAATATGAAATGGTGCAGCTGCACTGGAAGATAGTTTGGGGATCCTCAGAAATCTAAGTATAACACTACCATATGATGATCTAATCCCATCACTACGCATTTGTTTTATACACCAAAGAAATGAAAGCAGGGACTTTAACAGATCTTTGTACACCAGAATTCATAACAGCATTATACACAATTGCCAAAAGATGGAAGCAACCCCCTGTCCATCAACCAATGAATAGCTAAATAAAATGTGGTGTAGGCATACA
Source organism: Cabassous unicinctus (assembly GCA_029593785.1). Taxonomy (NCBI): domain Eukaryota; kingdom Metazoa; phylum Chordata; class Mammalia; order Cingulata; family Chlamyphoridae; genus Cabassous; species Cabassous unicinctus. Next base: position 4,692 of record JAQZBX010022624.1, on the reverse strand, counting down.
ATGGATTATTGTTTAACCATAAAATGGGATGAATTCCTGATATATGTGACAATTTAGATGAACCTCTTATTGAGCTAAATAAGCCAGACAAAACTGAACAAACATTGTATGATATCACTGATTTGAAATAAGTAGAATATGCAAACTCATAGAGTAAGAATATAGCATGTAGGTTACCAGGGAACAAGGTGGGAAGTTATGGCTTAAAAGTTCTTCCTTTGTTTTCAAATACAGGGGTAAGAATCTCCTGAATACATAAGGAGTGCCAAATACAAAACAGACAAATATGTTAAATCCTCAATATTAATGCATGTAACTATGAACTTAATTCTTCAAAAATTGAAACTTAGCAATTGCCATAGGTTCAGAGAGGAGAGGGAGGAAAGAATGGGTGGAACATAAGGCATTTGGGGGAGGGCACGGGAATTGTTCTGCCTGATCTCAAAGTGACTGATACAGGCCATTATACATTTTGTCAGAACCTATAAAACTATATGGTGCAAAATATAAGCCATAATGTAAACCATTGACCATGGTTAGTAGCAATGCTTTGATATTTGTTCGTCAATTGAAACAAATGTACCATACTCATGTAGGATGTTATTGGTAGGAGAAGATGTGGGGCAGTATATGGGAATCCCTATATTTTTCTGTGACTTTTCTGTAAACTAAACTTTATTGGAAAATAATGTGAAAAAAATATGGCACTGGGGTAACACATATAAGAAATTTTCAATATATATAAATATAACAGATCTTACAGGGATGACAAATGCAAATTTTAAATTTTTTTATTTTCATTTTTTACTTTCTTTTTTTTGCTTTGTTTTTGGTGAGGTTTTGGATTGTAGAAGGGTTGCGAATGTGGTAGGGAGGATCAGTGGTGCAGGGGGTCGGTTGTGGGGGGGTATGTGGTGATGGATGCACATGTTGCACACCTCTCTGGAATATGAGGGTGATAAAGTGGTCATTGGGTTTTGTCTCAATGGGTGGAGACCCACACCATAACCAACAGAATATTGAATTCCTATCCTGGCGAGTTCTGTTACATTCTCTAAGAGAGTGGGAAGAGTCTCTAGACTATATGGACAGTGCTAGTGAAGGTGGACAGACCAATATGTCAGGCCCTTTTTATTGATGATTGTGCTTATGAACCTTGCTCTTGTGAAATTGAAACTTAGACTAGTAACATATATTGCCTGAGTCACCTCCTGAAAGTCTCCTTGTTACTCAAATGTGGCCTCTCTTTAAGCCAAACTCAGCATATAATCTCACTACCTTCCACCTACATAGTACATCACTCCCAGGAATGAGCCACCCTAGCATCAAGGGATTATTACCAAGCACCAAATAACAATGCATTAAGAAAAAGACTTTGATCAAAAAGGGGAAGTATTAAATACAAATGAGTTTTTATGGCTAAGATATTTCAAAGTGAGATGAGTGTCCATTCCAAAGGTTATGCTTAAGCACATTTCAGAAGGATCTCACCAACTGCCACAGTAAACAGTGCCTCAAGCAAGGGTGCTTCTGATGGCTCTAGAAACATCTAGACACTATAGGCAAGACAGACAACCCCAGAAAATTGTCACCCCATCAATAAGCCTTACGTTGGAATATATGATAACCTATCACCCCAATGTATCAGAGTTACTCATTTATATTTTTCACACACATGGTTTTTCTGCCCCTTTATTTAAGCCTATAATTAGCACTATACTTATTAAATATACATCCCATTTACTTAAATCTTCTGGGTGTACATATGCCAGTTGAGTCCTGAATTTCAGCAGAGTTGCAACCAACACTTACTCTCCAGTTCATCAGATTCACCCAGGAAAATTGAGAAGGTTGATAATGGACAATGCCAATCCCTAAAAACAGAGAATATCTACAACTATAAGCATGACAGCTCTATGCATCTGCTCCATGGTATCTAAACCCCTTCTAAATTGGAAGCAAAGTGGGCTTCACCATCCCCAAATCCACAAGATTGAGGAATGTAAAAACATAAGGGGGGGATGCAACTATGGACTAAAGTAGACGTTATTATTCAAATAACAGAAGAACTTGTAACATTGATATAAAGGCGGTGATCACCATAGATTCTGAGGGGAGAGAAAGGTAAGAACAGGTGTAACATGGGGCATTTTGAGAACATTACAATTGTTCTGCATGCTATTGCAATGACAGCTACAACCCATTATACATTTGTCAAAACCTATAAAATTGTGTGGTGCAAAGTTACACCATACTGCAAATAATAGATCATGGGTAGCAGCAAGATTTCAATGTGCTCTTCAATTGCAACAAATGTATCACACTAATGAAAGATGATGTTAATGCAGGAAAGTGTGAGAGTGAAAGTGGTGTATATGGGAATCTATATATTTTTCATGTAACCTTTATGTAATCTGTAGCTTCTTTAAAAATAAATAACAAAATGTACCAGGTTCTTATGTGGAATGATGGAAATATTTGGTAATGGATGGTTGTGATGGTAACACATTGTGAAAACAATTAACAGCACTGAATTATGTATCTGAATGCAATCAAAAGAGGAAGCATTCACATTGTATGTATGGTAACAGCATAAATATTTTTAAAAATTCATGGAACTACACTGCACAAACAGTGAATACTACATTAAACATTGGTGATAGCTAATTATACAATTATAAAAATGTGCTGTCATCAGTTGTTACAAATCTTCCACACCGGTGCAAGGTGTTAGTAATAGGGCAGGATATGGGAGTCCTGTATTTTATGCATGATTGTTCTTTACAACCACAACTTCTCTAATAAAGAATAAAATAATCAAACCTCAAATTAATCATCTAATCTTCCATCTTAAAGAACTAGAATTAAAGAACAAATTAAATCCTAGTCTAGAAGAAGAGAGAAAAAACTTAGAATGAAGATACTTGAAATAGAAAGTTAAAAAATATTAGTGAAAATCAATGAAAGAACGGTTGTCTTGAAAATCAATTTTAACAATAAAATTGATAATATTTAGCCATACCGACTACAACAAAGAGATGATTCACAAGAACAAATAAAATAAGAATTGATAATGGGGAGCTTACTGTTGATGTTACAGAAATCAGGTATTATAATAGAATACTATGAGCAATCGTATATCAATATATTAGATATTTAGATGAAATGTAGAAATTTATAAAATCTCGGAACGTCCCAAATTATCTTAGAAGAAATAGAGATTCTGGACTGATCTCTAGAGTGGTTGATTAAATCTGCATGAACCACAGAAAATTGTGCTCTTGTAACTGGTCCATTCCTGTGGGGGTAAACCTGTTACAGGTAGCATCGTTTGATTAGATTACTTCAGTAAGGTATGACCCTGGGTATATCTTAACCCTCTTACTGGAGTCCTTTATAAATGTGATGGATACTGAGAGAGGGGAATGCAGAGACACACAGGAGCTCAGAAAGAAACTTCCAGTAGCTGACAGACCAAAAGCCACAGGAGCAGAGAAAGAAAGCCTCGAGAGCAAGGACCTATAATCAACAGAACTTTGGAAAGTGGAAGCCAGAAACTGAAACAATGATACCCAGAAGAGTGATCAGCAGATGCTTCAATGTGCAGGTCTTTGGGGATACAGCATTGCTTGATGATGCCTTGATTGGAACTTTCATTGCCTCAGAACTGTAACCTACTAACCTAAATATCCAAACTGTAAGAGTAAATGTATTTCTGGTATATTGTCTTGGCTGCGTTTAGCAAACTAAAACATACATCATATAAAGTGAATGTATCGGTACAGCATTTTAACAACTTTTTTACCCAAATAAGCATGGACTAGTGGTGGTGAAATTTACCCCAGAAAATCTCAACCACACAAAGCAAGTTAACGCAGTAGAAAATAAAGACTAAATTTTACTTGAGGGTTGAAGATTTACAACACTGTGGAAGAAAGCATAGGTGTAGTAAATGGAAGCAGAAGGATAAATGAAAACATCATATAAAGAGTAGTAATGAATAATGTTATTAAAGGCAATTAAAATTAGGCATATTCCAAAATGTCAATAAAGACTGAAAAAGAAGATTTAAATAACAATTATATTTATATACTCTTTTGAGGCTTCTCTTTCCAATTCATTTTTATACAGGCTGACTTATATTCTTCCAGTGTCAGCATTGACTGTCTTCTGTCTCTAGGGGAGACACAACTCCAGAAGCAAGAAACTGTGATCTAACGAAAATAATTTCTGTTAATTGTTGTTTAGAATACGATGGAATAATTGTAATTTGATTTAATTCATGTCCCTAGATTTCCATAGATGGCAAATGCTATAATTACAAATGGAAACAGGAGACATTTGAGTTGAACATACATGTATTTAGTGCTAGATTTCATATAGCTAAGTAAAATATAAAACTGAAAGATTCTTGATGTTGATCCTGTTAAGCAATTTGGTGACTCTGCAAACCTTACAACTGTTATTAAAAGTGACACTTTATTTTTCATTTCTCTTAGAGTTGGTCTATATTTCACACGCAAATAACATAAGTGGGATATTGTTAGCAAAACTTGTGCAATAAGGCTTATTTTCCCTTAGTATGGAAATATTGCACTGATCTAATAAAATGAGCTTTTCATTAAATGTGCTTTAAGTAGACTGAAAACTGGTGAATGAAAAATGTGAAACAGTCCAACCCCATTGTCACAA